>AWOL01S0001774.1:280098-338011 GCA_000715115.1 Nicotiana otophora
CCCCCCCCCCCCGAATAAGATGAATCATGTTGGGATGCAATGAAATACGGTTCTTGAAGTATAGTATCGTCCCTAGGTGCATCACGCAAATCACTTCCCCGATGAGATGTGAGCCCTAGTGACAATGTATTATACAAGAGGTTTCAAGTTATCAGTGGTAGATTATAGATCAACGTTGAGGTATATCACCAACAGATGGATAAAAGTTCCAAAGTATGAGATGATATTAGACTATCATTCTTAAGATGAACAGTAATGAGGAAGCATTAAAGACATAGATTTATACATATATGATAAGTAGTGAGAGAGTAACCTGGAGTTGGGTAGCAGACCTCGGTAACAATAAAATCGAAGTAAGTGTTATGGTATAATATGACCTACCTAGATGCAGTAAAGCCATAAGGATAGATATCCGAGGCTACGAAACAAGATATAGAAATAGTCGTATATTCGATAAAGTACCAAGCGAAGAACTTTAATACACCTATAGATACCGAATGTGACAGCTTGTCATAGTTCTGCATATGTTCACAAAGTGAGGCCTAGAGATTGGCTAAAAGATGGAGAAAAAAGGAGAGAAGGGTCGCATAGGAGCACATATAAGGAGAGATTCGTACAAGCTATATGACATAGGTAGCAACAGTTACGAGATTGGAAGAATTCCAACCACAAGTCGTGATGTGAGAGAGAGGCCTAAAGGGGGGAATGCCCTATACTTTGGATTTATCCACAGAAAAGTTACCTAGATGGAAAGGACAGTATAAAAGTATTCATAAGAGGTATAGGTAATGAGACTGATAAGCGCATCAGTCAACATTCGAGGATAAATGTTCCAAAGGTGGGAATGATGTTATACCCCATGTTTTCGTACGTAAGAGTACGTCGTAAGATAATTGATGTAAGCTCATAAATAAGATTATTTTTAAAAGTACATAAAGTAAGTTAACATTTTATCTTGGAGGTTACAAATCTTCAAGATCATGAATAACAAGTACCAACAGGGTTAGAAAGCTTAGAAACTAAACGAAAAATAAGTTTCGTCGAAAGTCGATTAGTTTGAAATGTTATAGCATGTACTTTGGGGTGAGACTAGGGTTTTTAACATGATAAGGAGGTTATGTTATGAGTTATTTTAGTCATATGATATTCGTATACTACGCTTTGAATACAAGCGATTTGTGGAACAAAAGTTGGCAAAGGTCATCACAAGTTACATTCATAATATACTGAAATTTAGGTCAAATGTAGCTAAGCGTTTATTCTAATATACTTGGAATTACAAAATAATACATATATCAAATTGAAGATCTACAAGTCTAGTTTCTAAATCATTAAACCATTCTTCGATACGACATCGGAGTAGATATATATTTGCATTTTCGCGAGGCTGCGCAAGCAACTCCCAATGGGACCCACTTAGGCGGTAGTAGACCTACTTCACTTTAAAAATTATTTGGACGACCTTTATTTCTCATTTTTTGACCCTAACTCATCCCTACACTCCTCCTAACCCTCCTAAACAGATACCATAAAGGGTTTGAAGTGATTACACTATATTTCAACATCAAAAGTTAGTTCTGGCGAAGAACAACACCTCTCTAAGGTTGTGTTGTCATTGAGGATAATTGTAGGTTGTGTTTGGCAGAAATTTCAGGTTTTTGCTACCGGATAAGGTGATTATAATAGACTACTAATTGTGCTTAAGCTTTCTTGTATGTTGGTTAAGTTGTTAGGATGATAAACTACACGATAATACTTGGATTAGCTTGAGATGTTATTATTCTTGATGGATTGATTTGAAAGTTGCCCTTATGGAATTTAAGTGGCTGGAAATTATGGAAAATAAGTTGGATATGATATTGTTAGTATTATTATGTTAGTTTATATGTCAATCTTGTTGAGGAAATTGGTAACTAGAAAAGAAATGGCTATGAAGCACTTGGAAGTTGTCCACAGTGATATTATCTTGTGTTAGGCTATTTCGGGTAATTTTGAAATTGAGTACAAGGTTAGAAATCATTTAAAAGGTATAGGTTATTATACTGGATATATTACTAAGTTCAAGAATGAATGATAATGGGGTTGAAGGGTGCTAAAGGAATTCAATCCGAGCTTGCCGCTCGTCGTGATATGTTGATGACTTGTTAGTGAAATATTTTGTAGCCTATTGTTGATGTTGTTCTTATTGTATTACTCTGGTTATTGTTCTTAGTATACGGTATTAGAGGAGGCCCTTGTTATAGGGGAGATGCTGCCCAAATTTACATAAACGAGTTACTAGTTTAAGTTGCGGACTTAGCCTTTACTCGACACTAATTTTGAATCTCCTTATGTTGTGGTATCTTGAGTTAAGTTGTTTGAAGAATTGCTTTGAAAGTATTAAGGACTCAACGGAGTTAAGGTATGTTAAGGCTATCCCTTTTATCCTTTTGTCATGATCCATATGATACAAAAAACGAGCAAATGCGGTACTTTCATAAACGACTCTATTCTTAGAAGTACTAGGGGTTCTTATGTTATTGATTTCCCATGTGTCCTATTATTATATCGTATGTTCATGGGTCTCAGAAAATACGTAAGTTGATAAAGTTTATTTCATGATATTAACCGAAGGCATATTGATCTTATGACATCCCGAGAGATCTTATTGACTTACTTCTTATGCATTGCATTCATTTATACATGTACATTGACCCATGACCATAGGAGTTATATACGCGTATATTATATGTATATGGGGTATGGGAAAAGAATATGGCGTTATATACGCACCACCACCTAATCAACTGGTATACGTTGATGATTTATGTTGCACGGGGTGATCCTTTAGGCTAAAAAACTTAGGACTCCCCTTTCTTTATGTACTTGTTATTTACACACAGTCATTTAACATAGATCAATGTAGTTGCATCCTTATAGTTATTAATATTTGTACCGATTTTCATGTGTTGTAATAAGACTCTTCGACTTCTAAATTTTTCTTTATTTATTTGATCACCTAGCCTAATTACATAATCCACATAGTTTAAATTTTGGTTGGGACCCACAGTTATGGACCTCGAAGAGTGCCTAACACCTTCTCTTTGAGGTAACTTGAGCCCTTACCCGATCTCTGGTGACACGGACTAGTCGAACAAAATTATTTGCAAATAGGTACCCTAACGCACCTTAAAAATCGTTAGGTGATGACTCTCCTCTTTTAATACCTGCTTTAAAAGAGTTGTCACACGTCGAAACCCACTTTTGCGAGAAATTCGCAACCCCCTTAAGGCAGGGATTGCTCATATTACTCGACAGGTGCATACTATCATCTCCTGCTACCCAAATACTATGTTGAAGTTGCTACTTAAAGGCGCTCTAATTCAATTCTAAATTGGACCCTATGCGTGCACTACCTGTCCCATGCGTATGGTCCAGGAGGCTTTGGACCTCTATTTGGGTGGTTCTAGACTTTTCCTAGATTGCTCAAAATGATAAAAACTAGGCGACATTCAAAACAAACAAGACTTCACATAAAGACAATTAGAGGCCCAAGTTAGCCTCCATACATAAACAACAAATGCACGTGGGCAGATTCAGCAATAGACAATTTTCAGGATTAAGACACATTATAGCCGTTAAGTCCTATAAGCATAATTTCTAAGCGATTCTGATTTATAGCAGTGTACAAGCAGCATTGCGATTTTAGGCTAACGAATTTTGCAGATTAAAGGCATTACGAACCTATAGGCATGATCTCTAGTTATTTGCGTAATGAGGCAATGAAGTGATCCCAGAACTCTGAATTAGCATTGCTGATTTTTATAGACATGTTTCTTAGGCAGGTGACAGTGTCCTATGGGCTGGATTTCTAGTTGTTAACAATTGAAATTGATTTTATATACTTTATCCCTATAGGCATGTCGTCTAAGTGTGGCAATGCGACGAAGTAACAAAGTAATTGATTAGTTGATTAAGATCTTATAGTCATGATATCTACAAGAGCAGCATACCAAGAGAAATAAAAGTAGTTGATTGATTGATTAATTGAAACCCTATAGACATGCTATCTAGATGGACATTAGAAAAACATGTGTTATTGTATCCTATAGGCATGCTATCTAAAGTGTTTAGTAGTGCACATAGAAACAAGCGTAGCAATTACTTGAGCCAACATATTTGACAAGTTAAGTGAAGTATGTGCATGGTTCCTCTAGGTATGATTTCTACTAGTGTGCAACACACTAAACGAAATAACATATAAGGCATGCTGAACAAAATAGCAAATAGAACACATACTATAGGCATGTTTTCTACCCTGTTATGCAAGCAGTAGAATACCCTCAACCCTCTTTTTATTAATCTCCCCATCATTCAGTTTACAAATTATTACAGGCCCAGAATGAAATAATACATACTTAAAGATGACAAACTATAGACTAAAACAAGTACAAGCCCACTAAGGCAATCACAGGCCCAATACAAAGTAACCCGGGGATATCCCAGGTCTTCAATAGCCTTACTCCCGGACAAAGTAGCAGGCCCAAACCACAGGCTCACAAGAAAATAATTAGAGTGCTCCTGAATCCTGTGACCAAGTCCAACAACATATATGTCCCCTTCCAGGCCCAACAAATAATTTACTTGCCCAAATGGATGCCAAACATGACCAGACGAGTAACAAACGACTCATAAAATTAATTGAACAACTTAAACACTCAGTTCTTAAAAGTGAAACTAGCAGCAACTCTGGTCAAGGTATATAAACAAAATCATGCTAAGTTGGAAGGCATACAAGACACATATAAGGCAAATTTATTCTCATAGTTTTAGTGACAAGTTTGAGAGTGACCTATTTGACTACATAGGATAGTAAACCATTGTAAAGAGTTTCTATAATGAAGAACGATTCAGAGTCAATCTAGGGAACCTTAGATTAAGGTCTAGCAGATTCAGGCAAGAAGCAAACAAAGTATAGCCACCACATAGAATGTTCATCATAGAAAACCAATGAAAAGAACAACTTAACAGAGCAAAACTCATGATCAAGTGACTGCTTAATGGAACGGTAAAATCTTAGCATGCTGAACACTAATCATAATACAAAAAAGTATGTCAATCTTTAGAATCAAGATAGGCTAGTATTGAACCTGATACTAGTTGGTCATATAGGAGAGGAGAGACTGGTTATGGGGATTCATAAGGTCCCAGATAGTGTTGAAAAGCACATGATTACATAAGTTCCAAATATATATTAAAGCTTAAATAGCATGAAGATAGCCTTTAGCTAACCAGTATAACATCAGGAATTCAGCAGGTTGGACATGAACGACTTAACCAGGTCTGAAACACATGCATGGATTTATCACAAAGGTACAAGTCAAGACAGGGGACACGCATTAATCCACAAGTAGCAAGGAAAGCATGCTTAGGCTAATAACATAATCATGAGTTAACTATAGAACATTATTAAGTTGCACATAAATGCCTTAACAGGAATCAGAACAGGTCATGTGCATGACTCAACTCATCATAAGAGTAAAAAAATAAGGCAAGATGCTACACTCGAACCAAACAATAGTGATAAATATTCGAGCACACACATTAGAGCCAACAGACTTAAGAAGAAACAGAACCAAGACAATAATTAGGCAAGTTTGATTACTAGAAGGCATATAGCCTCAAAGAATAGCTTCAAAACTGACAATAGCACGTTGGTTCATAAAATCTCAGAGGCATAGATATACAGAGCATGAATTAAAACGAGAAGAAAAAAAATGAAATTGCAAGAGTCGTAGCTACATTACCAGTTACAGACGAACAAGTAAACAAGGGGAGTAATTTCAGCAACACTTCAATGTCAATAGCAAAACGAGCAGTAGAGCCCAGGAATCGCAGTGCGTCAGAGTTCCCAAGGGTTTTGAATGAACCCCGGGTAGTACTCACACTGAGAAATGTTAGAGAATTGAATTTCGGTGGCCTTGGCTTTCAGCCGACCAAAAGATTGAGCCTCAAAATAGTATAGGACAAGAAAGAATAAGAGAACATTAGCTGTTTTTTGCGATTCAAAGTCTGTCTTAGGGGAGTTGGGAGATGGATTTATATAGTAATAAAAATCAACATACAAATAAGGAAATACAGTCAATCGAACATAAACAAGGAAAGAAGAATATGCAAAAATCAATTTAGAATTGGATTAGGAGAAGAAACCGGGTAAACTCTAGTTTGACTAGGATCAGAAATTGGCTGGAGATCTTGGTGAATCGAATCCTTATAGCCTTGATATGAACGTATACTAACGGAATATTGTCCAAATCCTGGAGAGTAAAGTCGATCTCTTTTGATTCAGAGACTGGTACTTGCCAAAAATGGGCAAGTACTAAGTAACACCGTATGTACACAGGTAATAGCGGTATAATCCGGAAAAGGGTAAGTAAATCATGGTAAGAATCCATGGATGAGCTGGATTCAGAGAAGAATTGGGGTGGCGGCTAGGGTTTGTGAGGTGAGGGGAGGTTTTGAGAGAGTATAGGGGCAGCCGGTTGGAAAAAATGGGTTAGGGTTTGGGGTTGTGCGGTTATAAGGATAGAAGAGGGAGGTGTTGTGAGTCGTTGATCTTGAGAGATCAACGCTCTAATTTTAAAGAGAGAGATGTGGCGGGTTAGTCGGGTCCCGTCCTGGTCGGGGTAATAAGGGTCTTTTGTTTGGGCTGCTGAAGGCAAAATGAAGCGGGCCAAATATTTTGGGCCTGCTTTTGGCCTGAAATTCATATTAAAGCTGGGCCATAATTTAATTACACAAAAATTTATCAAAAAATAATTTATAAAAAGTAATTAAAAATAATAAAATATTATGTATCTAGTAAAATGCTTTAAAATAATATTTTAACATTATAAAAATATAAAAATGCTATTTGGCACAAAATGATGTGAAAAATGTAATTATGCATATCATATAGGCTATTATTGCAAAATTATATAAATAGCCTAAAAATACATATATAACTATATAAAATGAGGTAAAAATATTATGAAACATATATTTAGATACAAATAATAAATTTAGATGATTAAGTAATCATAAAATAATTTGAAAGAGTAATTAAAAAATATTCAAGTAATTTAAATGCAAGAAAATCAATTTTAAAGCTTTAAAAATTATAGAAAATACTTGTATGACTCTTTGTAAATTGGTGATGGCGCAGGAAGGATATTTAAAGCATATATGACACTTATAAAAAATATAAGGGCAAAATTGGATATCAACAACTGTCATATAAACCTCCAATATCATTCGAATAATAAACTCTAATTCTAAAGCCTAAGATTTTTCATACCCAGGCCTCCAAATCTCTTGTCTGTTGTTATTGTGTCCTATCATACCAAATGTATTCTCCTCTTATCCTGATCTTCATCCCACGAGAAGTTTCTCCTTATCTTATCAAGTTGTCATTCCAATTTTGCAGCCATAAAAAATAAAGATTCGAGATGGTATCTTTATCGAGAACAATATCCCTATTATAGATTCGCTGACTCTGCTTTGATGTTTTTGACTTTTATGACATTACATCATATTTTGATGATTTGAAGTTATGTCTAGTGAATGGACCAAGTTTCATTTATTAAAGAAGAATTAACCCAAATAGTCGTCTACTTAATCACATAAATAAAAAATAACCGGTGAAAGTATAATATATGCATAATTTATTTATTATATTTGTATAGTTGTATATAATCAATGTATAATTTATATATATAGCTAAAAAAAGTAAACAATGAATATAACCGGCTAATTGTGTAAAATCTCTTTATTAAACTTCATTTACTCAACCCATTGCGCCCATTCGTAGGTATGTCCGTGGTTCATGTTGTACATGCTAGGAACGTAGTCCATAACTCTATGGATTTCTTTTCAATGCACATATGTGCACTTTTTCACTCACGGTGTATCTTAGGCAAGTCAACACGAATATAAAATCGTTTTACCTATTATGTGGCTCCATAGTTAGTTTTTTCAGAACAAAATTATGATTCTTTGACAAAAACTTGGGTTGTTATTGGCGTATGTGGTTCCCTTAAGAGCATATTGCGAGACGCATGTTGTTTTGGTTGCTTTTGAGAGGTTGTGTGTTGCCTAATTCAGTGTTTCTTTTGCAATCTTTTGTAATATTTTATTATAAAAATTACATGGGGTGCCCTATTTGGTCGTCTCTTTTTAACTTGTAGCCGTTTTATTTTTCCGTTTGCATTTGTACCCATTTTTTTTGTTAAAAGCGTTTTAAAAAGATGATTTTGCCCTTCTTTAATAAAATACTATTGACTAAACTATAGACTGCATGACAAAACTTCAGCATGTTTTTGTATGAAATTTTAGCAAATGAACTAAATAACTTCAGCATGCATTAGTCTGAAATTTTAGCAAATGGATTAAAAACCTTAAGCATATTTAGTTTTAAGTTTTAGCAAATGAACTAAATAACTTAAGCATGTTTAGTGTGATGTTTTAGCAAATGAACTAAATAACTTCAGCATGCATTAGCAAAAACTCATTAGAAAATTACATACTGCAAGACAAAAACTTAAGCACGTTTAGTGTGAAGTTTTAGCAAATGAACTAAAAAACTTAAGCATGTTTAGTCTGAAATTTTAGCAAATTAACTAAAAAAACGTAAGCATGTTTAGTCTTAAGTTTTAGCAAATGAACTAAATAACTTCAGCATGCATTAGCAAAAACTCATTAGAAAATTACATACTGCAAGACAAAAACTTAAGCACGTTTAGTGTGAAGTTTTAGCAAATGAACTAAAAAACTTAAGCATGTTTAGTCTGAAATTTTAGCAAATTAACTAAAAAAACGTAAGCATGTTTAGTCTTAAGTTTTAGCAAATGAACTAAATAACTTAAGCATGTTTAATTTGAAGTTTTAGCAAATGAACTAAAAAACTTAAGCATGATTAGTCTTAAATTTTAGCAAATGAACTAAATAACTTAAGCATGTTTAGTTTGAAGTTTTAGCAAATGAACTAAATAACTTAAGCATGTTTAGTGTGAAGTTTTAGCAAATGAACTAAATAACTTAAGCATGTTTAGTCTGAAAATTTAGCAAATGAACTAAATAAATTCAGTATGTTTAGACTGAAGTTTCGGATAAAACTCATGACAAACTGTAGACTGCAAGATAAATAACTTCAGCATGCATTAGCTTGAAGTTTTAGCTTCAATGTGAAATAACTTCATGCTATATTAGTATGAAGTTTTAGCTTCAATGTGAAACAACTTCATGCTACATTAACATGAAGTTTTAGCTCCAAGGTGAAACAACTTGATGCAAGTGTGATTCTTAAGATGAATCTGGACAAGTTTCTGATTTTTTGATAAAGTTGCTGAGAGGATAGGAGGAGATCGTTTTATATCTTTTGTAAGGGGTGTAATTGTTGTATTATTACGGATTTTTTGTCAGATGACTACCAAATCAATAATTTTTAAAATTAGGATACAGGTTAAAAGTGACATAAATATAATATACAGCTGCAAATCTCCCTATTTTATTTTGGTGGGATTGAACCGTGGGTGTCGGAGAATATATATTGTGGGACTAGATATAATAGAAGTTTAGATTATTTTAAGTGACATGCTAATAGATGATTTTTAGAATATTCCTTTATTTCATATTATTATCAATATTATTTTTCTCTACCTTGCAGATTTGACGATTAGTTATTATAAAATACTTTTACTTTCTTTGCATATTAATGTCAAAAAATGCAATTTTAAGGGCAAAAGGCCCAACAACTTTATATGGACATGTTGGTTTATCAATGTTTTACTTCTGAGTCTTCTCACTTTTATAATTTGTAACAGTAATTTACCATATATAGATAGATTAACTTTTTAATAAAAATAAATAATAAGTTTTTAAATGTTGAGGAAAACATTTAAATGTATTCAAATTAAAAACTTGAGTTTTGTTATAAGAGAAATTAAATTATGTTGGATGTCTACTCTTCCTCCATGATCTTCTCAAATGCTTAATGATATATTCAATGACATATTTCTATGCTTAATAACATATTCAATGATATATTTTTATTCACTTTTCATGCCTATATAAGGCCTTGTAATAGATAGAAAAAAACCCATAATTGAAGAAGAAATAAGAATCTCTCTTTCTCTCTATATCTCTTAGCTTGTTTTTCCTTGTTCGATATTGTTATTTTGAGTTATATTACATAGCACGTTATCAGCACGATTGTCACCTTCATTTTCACAATCACATCCTAGTTGTGTTCGATTCTCCTTCAGGTATATTACTATATATTCTTTTGGTTTATGGTAATATATATGCACCAATATGTTATTTATTAACAAATTCATATACTGTTAAGCATTTATTTTAGTTGATCATGTTACTGAAATTCTCTTACCTTGCTTATTGTTAAAGAAAATATAAGATATAGATCTTAAGTGCGTTAAACTAACAAAAATAATTTAATAAATATGTGTTAACTTGCGTAGAGCAAAACTTATCTTCAAGACATTTTACAAAAATAAAATAGTGATAGCCAAGATGACAAAGTAATTATTGCACATACTGGTTTAAATTACTTTACAATTGGTGGAAAGTAATATTTGAATACATTCACTCTTATCACCGTATATGGTTATTCCTCAAATCCCCGTTTATAATAAATTGCTTTTCTTTTACCATACTGAATATATCTCTTTGTATTTATTCATATACTCCATAATTCTTGTTTATTTGACATATATATTATATGTTACTTACGCCTCTCTCTTTTTTTTTATACTACATGTTTGAAGTGATCAACTTCTTAATTAGCTGTCTGATTTATTTTTACAAATATATTTTTATTGAAAATTATTTTTATTCTTTCTAACCCATTTACTTTTGTGATTAGTTTCACTATGTCAAACTTGCCAAAGCTTGAATTCGTGGTACTAGATATTACCGGGAAGAATTATTTATCATGGACCCTTGATACTGAAATTCACCTTAATGCTAAAGGTCTTGGAAATACTATTATACAAGAAAATGAAGCATCAAATTAGGATAAAGCGAAGGCCATGATTTTCCTTCGTCATCATCTACATGAAGGGTTAAAAACTGAATATTTAACTGTAAAAGATCCACTTGAATTATGGATTAATTTGAAGGATCGATATGACCACCTAAAACTTACGGTATTACTGAAAGCTCGGTATGAGTGGATACATTTAAGGTTGCAAGACTTTAAAACTGTAAGTGAGTATAATTTAGCTATCTTTAAAGTAAGTTCTCAATTAAAATTATGTGGAGACACTATCACAGATGAGGATTTATTAGAAAAAATATTTTCTACTTTTCACGCTTCAAATGTGGTGCTACAACAGCAATACCGTGAAAAAGGTTTTAAGAAATATTATGAGTTAATCACATGTCTACTTGTGGCAGAGCAGAATAATACTCTATTAATGAAAAATCATGAAGGTCGTCCCACCGGGTCAGCACCATTCCCGGAAGTGAATGTTGTAGCAGCATATGATAAGTCTGAAAGAAAATAAAATAATTACTGTGGTCGTGGACATGCTCGTAGACGTGGACGTGGCAGGGGACGAAATAATTATCGTCATTATGGTGGAAATAAACAGGAGAACAATAAGGGTTCTCAAATTAATCCTTCAAAGGTAAAATTAGTATGTCACCGATGTGGTATGAAAGGTCATTGGGCACGCATTTATCGTACACCAGGTCATTTTGTCAAACTTTATCAAGCCTCCCTTAGAAAAAAAATAATGTGGAGACACACTTGACCTTTCAAAATAATGATGATGAAGCATGTCCTTCAAACATATATGATTCTGAGGCACATCTTGGAGGCCTAACTAATATTACTCATTTAGAAGCTGGAGACTTCTTTGAGGATATTGACTAAAGAACTAATCATCTTACTGGGGAATGAAGCTATAATAAAAGTTGTCATTTCGTTATGTTTGCAACTAGTTTATTTTTCTTAAGTGTATTTTCCTAATGCATCATGTGTTGTTAGTTTCTATCCTACTGTATTTCTTAATATTTTTTTTGTTTGTCTTTCATATTTCTTATAATGTACTTTTTGATTTTTTTTATAAAGAATATGAAAATTTTCCAGTCTTCAGTTGGACTCAAGATTAATAAAGATGATATATTTCTTCTGGATAATGTTACAACACATACTATTTTAAGAGATAAGAGATATTTCTCTTATTTGATAATGAAAGAAGCCAATGTTAATACAATATCCGGTAGTACAAAATTAATTGAAGGTTCTGAAAGAGCTAATTTATTACTACCAGGAGGAACAAATCTGGCTATTGATGAAGCATTATATTGTGGTAAATCACAAAGAAACTTATTAAGTTTCAAAGATATTCGCCAAAATGGCTACCATATTGAGACTACAAATGATGAAAAGATTGAATATCTTTATATTACTACAATAATGTCTGGTAAGAAATATGTGCTTGAAATATTACCTGCTCTTTCCTCCGGCTTATACTACACAAGTATTAGCAGGATTGAAACGCATGCCATAGTAAATGAAAAGTTTACTAATCAAGATAATTTTATTATTTGGCATGACCGGTTGGGTCATCCTGGTTCTACTATGATGCGTAAAATAATTGAGAATTCACATGGACATTCAATGAAGAACCAAAAAATTCTTCAATTTAAAGAATTCTCTTGTGTTGCATGTTCTCAAGGTAAATTAATTATTAGACCATCATCTATTAAAGTTAGGATGGAATTCCCTACATTTTCTGGAATGTATACAGAGTGATATATGTGGGCCCATTTACCCTCCATGTGGACCATTCAGATATTATATGATTTTGGTAGATGCATCTACAAGATGGTCACATGTGTGCTTACTATCAACTTGCAATATGGCATTTGCGAGATTGTTGGCTCAAACAATAAAGCTAAGAGCACAATTTTCAGATTATGCAATTAAGACAATTCGTCTTGATAATGCTGGTGAGTTTACATCCCAAGCCTTTAATGATTATTGTATATCAACTGTGATAACAATTGAGCATCCGATAGCTCATGTTCATACACAAAATGGTCTAGCGGAATCATTGATCAAATGTCTCCATTTAATTGCTAGACCAATGCTTATGAGAACAAAACTTCTCATTTCAGTATGGGGTCATGCTATTTTACATGCAACAGCACTTGTGCAGATAAGGCCCACAAGTTATCATAAAGTCTCCCCACTGCAATTGGCTTTTGGTCAGGAGCCAAATATTTTTCATCTTAGAATCTTTGGTTGTGCGATATATGTTCCAATTGCTCCATCATAACATATAAAGATGGGTCCCCAAAGAAGGTTGGGAATATATGTTGGATATGAATCTCCTTCTATTATAAAATATCTGGAGCTTATGACTAGAGATTTATTTACGGCAAGATTTTCTGATTGTCATTTTGATGAATCAATATACCCAACATTAGGGGGAGAAAATAAGCAGCTGAGAAAGGAGATAGATTGGAATGTATTATCACTATCTCATTTAGATCCTCGAACAAATCAATGTGAACAAGAGGTTCAAAAGATAATTTATTTGCAAAATATTGTAAATCAACTGCCAGATGTATTTACTGACCTACCAAGGGTGACTAAGTCACATATTCCAGCTGTTAATGCTCCAATTCGAATGGATATCCCGGTAGGACAATTAATTAAAGCAAATGAGTTTAAACCACGCTTGAAACATGATAGACCAATCGGTTCTAAGGATAAAAATCCTCGAAAAAGAAAAATAGCAAATGATCAAAGTGATCATAATACGGAGGTAGTGACTCAAGAAGAGCACAGAGACATAACAAATGATAAAACCTCAAGAGAGGTTCAGGTACCTGAAAATGATGAGAATGGAGTGATTTCAATAAGTTATGTCTCAACGGGAAAAAGATGAAACAAAATAATATTGTTATCGATAAAGTTTTTGCTTATAATGTCGCTGTTGAAATAATGCAACAAGATGAGGATCTTGAACCAAAATCTGTTGATAAATGTAGACAGAGAAATGATTGGCTAAAATGAGAAGATGCTATCCAGGCAGAATTAACTTTACTTGCGAAACGTGAAGTTTTTGGGTCTGTAGTCCAAACACCAAATGGTGTTAAGCCTATTGGCTATAAATGGGCTTTGTACGTAAAAGGAATGAGAAAAATGAGATACAAAGATATAAGGCACGCCTTGTTGCACAAGAATTTTCACAAAGGCCTGATATCGATTATGAAGAGACGTATTCTCCTGTTATGGATGCTATAACATTTCGTTATCTCATTAGTTTTGTTGTCCATGAAAATCTTGACATGCATTTAATGGATGTGGTTACAGCCTACCTTTACGGCTCACTTGATAATGAGATATATATGAAAATTCCCCAGGGATTTAAAATGCCCGACGCACATAATTCGAAGTCCCAAAAAATATTTTCAATCAAATTACAAAGATCTTTGTATGGTCTAAAGCAATCAGGTAGAATGTGGTATGACCACCTTAATGAGTATTTATTAAAGGAAGGTTATATAAATGATACCATTTGTCCATATGTTTTTATAAAGAAAATAACATCGGAGTTTGTTATACTTGCTGTATATGTTGATGACATAAACCTTATTAGAACTCCTACAGAACTCCAAAAGGCAATTGATTATTTAAAGAAGGAATTTGAGATGAAAGATCTCGGAAAGACAAAATTATGTCTTGGTTTGCAAATTGAACATTTGGCAAATAGAACTTTTGTTCATCAATCTGCCTACATAGAAAAGGTATTGAAACGGTTTTACATGGATGGAGCACATCCATTAAGTACTCCGATGATTGTTCGATCACTTGATGTGAATAAGGACCCGTTCCGACCTCAAGAAAAGAATGAAGAACTTCTTGGTCCTGAAGTACCATATCTTAATGCAATTGGTGTACTTATGTATCTTGCTAACACTATAAGGCCTGACATAACTTTTTCAGTTAATGTCTTAGCAAGATATAGCTCTGCTCCTACAAGGAGACATTGGAATGGAATCAAACACATATTGCGGTATCTAAAAGGGACTACCGATATGGGATTATTTTATGACAATGATTGCAGTCCCGATCTTGTTGGTTATGCCGATGCTGGGTATTTATCTGACCTACACAAGGCTCGATCTCAAACAGGCTATGTGTTTACATATGGAGACACTGTCATATCTTGGCGATCGACTAAGCAATCAATAGTGGCTACTTCATCTAATCATGCTGAGATAATTGCTATTCATGAAGCAAGTCGAGAATGTGTATGGTTGAGGTTTATAATACACCTTATTCGAGACAAATGTGATTTGAAGTATGATAAACTACCCATAATTTTATATGAAGACAATGCATCATGCATAGCCCAATTGAAAGGAGGATTCATAAAAGGGGATAGGACAAAGCACACTTCACCAAAATTATTTTTCACACATGATCTTCAAAAGAATAGTGATATCAATGTGCAACAGATCTGTTCAAGTGATAATATGACTGATTTGTTCACCAAATCTCTACCGACGTCAACCTTCAAGAAATTAGTGTACAAGATTCGGATGCGAAAGCTCAAGGATATGAATTGATGCTCTCATCAGGGGGAGTTAATACGCGTTGTACTCTTTTTCTCTTACAAGGTTTTGTCCCACTGAATTTTCCTTGCAAGTTTTTTAACGAGGCAACCAAAAGGCTTATTTCTAAACATGCGTACTCTTTTTCCTTCACTAGAATTTTTTTTTCCATAGGATTTTTTTTCCTAATAAGGATTTAACGAGGCATATTATTTATGGACATCCAAGGGGGAGTGTTATAAGGGAAATCAAATTATGTTGGATGTCTACTCTTCCTCCATGATCTTCTCAAATGCTTAATGACATATTTCTATGTCTAATGACATATTCAATGATATATTTTTATTCACTTTTCATGCCTATATAAATGCCTTGTAATAGATAAGAAAAAACACGAATTTTTCTCCTCTCTTTCTCTCTATATCTCTTAACTTATTTTTCCTTGTTCGATATTGTTAATTTGAGTTATATTACGTAATAAGTTTTGTTTTATTTGATTTGTAGTTAAAAATTGTACAAATTTTATGATTAAAGAGCAAATCAGTTATCTTTATATAACATCATCTTTCACAAATTAGATCTAGTTCAGCTTTTGCCTATCCTTTTTTATTTTTATTTTTAAAGTAATTACTTTTCTTCACCAAATAAAAACACCGTCTATTTGCTCTGACAGGAAATAAAGAGGGCAGTTTGTTTCTCTCGTAGTGTGTGTCAAAAACAACTTGCAAACACACCGAATCTAAGCCAAGAGAAGAAAGAGCGATGGCCATGGACGCTGCAGCTTCTCCGGCTTGGGAACAAATTGAACTTTCAGAAAGGTACCCTTTACTATTCTTTATCTCTCTCTTTTTGTTTTATTTTTGGCTTATTATCGAGCAAAATCTCTTCTTTTATTATATTATTACTAACAGATTTATCCTTAATTCACTAAGCAGCAGTTTGGTCATTCGGGTTTCTGTAAATTGTTTTTTCAATTGTCATGCTGAATTGGGTTTTACTTTTAAAAGAAAATTCTAAAAATTTGCAGATATATGATGTGTTGTATGTTCCAAGAAGCAGAATCTTTGTCCTCCTCAATTATAGAGCGATTGGTTGAGAGAAGTGGTAAAACTAGTGAATTTGTTGTAGACAATTGCGAATTAAGTGATATGCTGGAATCAGCTGGCATGGTTTTGGTGCAGTCTTCCAAAGAGTTGGGAAGGTACTTGTTTATGCCATTTTCATTCTTATATCAGCTGTTGTTGTTGTTGTTGTTGTTGTTGTTTTTTAATAAACGAGAGCCGGTGGCGCACGGTTTGAAACTCTGTTGATAAGGAGCCCGCCACTCTACCATTCTCCTCATAATTACCAAGCTTTTGTCACCACTTAAAATAACAGGCTTTTCTGCGGCAAGGTTCAAACCCATGACATTTGCCTAACCCACACATCACAAACTGTGTGTGCTCTTATCACTAGAGCAAATCCCTGCGAGCAGCTGCTTGTTGTTATTCTATTAGTGTAATATCGGATAATTAAGACTTGTTTAAGATTTTTAAGTATAACTTTGGCTTGAGTTTTAGGGTCAAAGACGACATGACTTAGTTGGGTTAGTTAGGATGTGAGTATGTGATGTTGTTGAGTTTGGGGCATTAAATGTTTAGAATTGGAAATTGCTTCATCATTAGCTGTTACAAACTCCGTCAACTAAATGAATTTATGGTTCTCCAGCTGAGTTGAATTCACAGAGTTTATATTGAAATTTGTTTTAGTAGATGGACGTTGAGTTCTATATTCTGCTATTGCTTGGATGAATGAGTACCTCTGAAATGCTTAATATAGGGTTGCTTTGATGTATGTGTATTTTTGAAAGGCCAAAGTATGTCGAATACTATCAGTCAGACCCATGAACTGCTTTCTCATCTTGAACTGTTTCTCGATGTGGTAATCCTGCTGCTTTGTTTCATTAGAGAAATGTTTCGAATGTCCTTCAATTCCACTAACTATGGTTTTTGTGTTTGACAGGACAGTAGATATACTGAAGCAGCTGAAAGTGCTATTTGGTTCAGTCACAGCTATTCCTGCCCAAGTTTTCCTTACTGGGTACATCTTTTCTTAGATATGCGATTTCCGTAGTCATTGCACTTCTTCCTTTAGCATGGGTGGTCATCCTCGTGAGTTTGATATTTCTCAACTTTGTTGTCGAGTGAGATGATTTCTTTTCCTTTTAATAAGGTTGGGCAGTCAGGTGTGAATTTGATGCATTTCAACTTTGTGGTCGGATGAGATGATTTCTTATAAAAAAGGTTTGGCAATCAGGAGTTAGAATCCAAACTGTTCTCAATTTTATGCTGCTTATCATTCATGTTTTTCAAAATAGTTGCCATAATTGGATTTTGTAAGAATGTCACAAAGTATAAGAATGCCTGTACTGTAAAAATGGAGATCGCACTCTTTGCTTTGACATGTTTCTTTTGGTTTTGAGATCCTGAACCTAAAATAATGTACTCCCCAATATCCCGTCTATCCAAAGTAAATGAAAAAGAATTCACGATCCCTCTCGTTCTGGGACCTGTTATTATTGCAAGGTTGCTCCTCATAACTTCCATTTTCCTCTTAACATGTTTAGAAAAGTTCCGCTCTTTGATATAGAAATGACTCAAAACTTCCTTCCAGGGTGTGTCTCCAGATACCAAATGTCCCTTCTTCTGAAGTTCAAGAAATTCTAGAGGAGTTCCTTAGGAAGTGGAGATATGTTGATGGGAAGTATTATACTCTAGAAAGTGTGGAAGCTGATGTACCTTGCTCGGAAGAATTTAGCAATCAGATTTCCCTAGGAGTTGATAAGTACCTGGAAATTGTTGAGCTCTATGTGATGACTTTTTTGGGGAGGATTCTGGAAAATCTGGATTTTGCTATCTCTTGGGTTGACAAAGCTGCCCTACCTGAGGAGAAGAGGCAGGTAAGTAATAAGTTTTCTTGCTTCATTCTAGTAAACAATGATCAAATATAAATTCTTTGTTTCTTTTGTGTCTACCGCCACTCCACTTTGAGCATCACTTGGAATCACTTTGTGATTCCCGTAATAAACTTTGTTGTCGTAAAAATCTGTTGTTGAGGTTCTTAGTACTATGAGTTGAAGTTTCTTGGGGGTTTATGGTTGAGTATATAGTCTAATAGGCCCTAATTTTGTGAGTTTAGTCTTTGTCGAAGGAGAAAGGACAAAATATATGCTTATAACAGTTGTTCAATGTACAGTCTGCCGGAGTAACCTTTGATGTGTTTTGCTTGGTTCTCTTTATGAGATTGATGGTTTAGCTGGTTTGTAACTGAGTAACTTATAGCTTGGTAACTTTTTAATTCTTACTCTCTATTCCAGGATCTTTTGAGGCGGTTGCACTCCATGAACACTTTGAAGCTTGGCAGTTCTTCACAGTCCTCTGCATTACCGGTTCAAGTAGATGAATATTCAACTGATTCCACTTCCCTGATTGAAGAAAAATCATGCAAAGGAACAGCAAAATTTTTGGAACGCCAAGACCAGTCTAAGGGAGAGATCACGAAACAAGCAATTATGGAGTTAACGAGACAGAGAACTCCATTTTGGTGGTTCCGTACTGTCACTTTGAAGTTTGGAAGCAGTCGCTTGGTCTTATCAAATGGAAGCATCTTTCTTGGTTTTCTGGCAGCACTTGTGTACTATGCGGTGCGGAGAAAACAAAACTCTTTATGGAGGTAATATAATCTGTCTCCACTTCCTGCTAGATAAAGAAGCACTTGCTCATATTTACGATTTTCTTCATCTGATAGCACAGTATATCGTGTATAATCTACCAATCTCTCTCATGACTCATGGACATTTTATAGGATAAAGCGAATCTAATGCCCGGCTTGTGCATTGAAGGATCTTTTGCTCCTATCACTTGCATAATATTATAACTAATTCTAGTGGTCATATCAAATTCCCTTCATTATCTTGAAACAACTAAAATTGATTCTTAGTCTTCTAAAGCTCATTGTTGATGTTGGATTAAAGTCAAATTCACCTTACAGTAGGCACTGGTATGCTTATTTGATTATTTAGTATTTATGTGAAACTGTACATAAAGACATATGCATAGAGGTTGTTTATCTATATGAACATGTACGAGTTAACATTTATGTAATGGATGTTCGAGACAAACTTGTCACGTAATGGAATCATCAGATTTAGAAGTTAGAAAACATTGTTCATGTGAGAGACGTCTCTTGGTTTATGGGGTTGGCTGTGTCATTCTAGTTCTTCATATTGCACGTGGTCATGGAGAACCTTTGCTTTTATGGTTTAAGTTCTTTTATTTACATCAGTTCTAAGAATCATCTGGTTTTGTCACCATATGCACAAAAGTAGCAAGCAAAAACCGTGCAAGCATGATGCGATTACACCTCTCTAGCAGAGCTACTTATACCTGTGGGTCTATGAGAATCTGATACCATAGTAGAACTCACATCTACCTGCCTTTAAGTTTACTAAATCAATCAAAAACTCTCTAATAAAATTGTTGCGATTCCTGGAATGCCGTGTGAGATGTTCAATTGGGCATATTGCATTTGTATCGGTACTTTCTGCCATCCTTTCAGGCAAATTTAAGTTTGCGAATGCTAGGTTAGTACATGCTTGGACTTGGCTTATGTTAGACATAAATTGTTCGTCAACAACATGATATTCAGGCCTATTATTATTTATCTGACTGATTTTTTTTCTGTCTTGCTATTATTAGTGTTCTTAAAAGACAAGCTTCATCTACAAAGAAGGCTTTGGTCGACTTCTGGCAACTTGCATTCTCGTACCAAGTGAACCCTCTAGCTTCTGTTCAACCTCTCCCTCCTGGGACGCGTGGAAGTCGGTGATGCACAATTTTGTTCCTCATAGTTTCTCAAAACCAGAACTGTTGCTTGTAGATAAATAAAAGATTACTGAAGTTATTGCTACTATCACCTTAAATTGGAGAGGAGCATCCAGAAATAATAGTAAAGTTTAGTTCAAGTTCGCGTTCTTTGCCAGGAGAGTACTGCATCATACAGTTACTCTATCTAGTCTTTTTTCTTTAGTGCTTTAGTTTATTCTCTTAGCAAAGGGAAGATCTCAAATTTATAAGGTGGTGTCATTCATTTTATTTGATTTATAACTATGGTACTCTGCTCCTTAATCGTTTCTCCTTTTATATAATGGAAATTAATTTGAAAGATTTTGCAAGCTAGATGGTCTGTTCGTATCTGCTCAAGCCTTGGTTGGTAGAGTTACACTGTACTCGTGGGAGGGAGACATGTATTCGATGGAATAGTCTAGGTTTGCCAAGCTGGCTCGGACGCCACTATTATCAAATAATAAATTGAAAGATTTGAATGTGTATCTATTGCTTTGTGTATTGCTTAGGTCTGTGCTAACCCTCCTATGGTGTGGGACGCCAGTAATAAAGCCCGGTCAATTATCTTGGCTGCAGTTTAGTCTGGGATAAGTTTCAAGTCCAGATTTCAATTGATTCCTTAATAGGAGGAAACTTGAGCTTTATTCTAAAACTGAAACAAAAGCTTGAAGAAACAGAAAAGGACCACAAAATAATTTCAGTTTCTGAAGATTAGAATTATAACCTTATGTTAATTTATATGTACATCTGATTGTGGTAAGATCCAAAAAGTGTATTTTTAAATGCAAATATACTAATTTAAGTATTAAGCTTCTTATTTACAGTTTTAGTTACTTATTTTACCAACTAAATAACACAATATTAAGATTTTAGAATTACTATTTTAAATACATAAGGGGTCGTTTGGTTGAAAAACAAGTTATTCCATGATTAATTATTTCGGGATTAGTTATCCCACCCTCCCATGGGGATAAAAACACTACAATCCCGGGATAACTAATTCCGGAATTAGTTATACCACGATTTTATCTCAACCAAACGTGTGATAAATTCATCTCAAATTTAATTTCGGAATTAGTTATCCTTTATCTCTCGTATCAAACGAGTCCTAAGACTAGCTAAACTCTTCATGTTTTGCCCAAAACTTTACAACAAAGACGAGTTAATTAGAAATATGCTCCCAAACCCTAATGTTCCCTCGGACTGCGCGATTTCAAATTAGAATATTGAAACATCATTGTTCAATTAAGACTTTATACGGAGTAATATTTTTTTTTAAATCATAGTTCATAGTAAATCTTAATTTCTTAAAATCTTGTTAAAGAGAAACATAACAAAGTTGACAAATCCATTGTTCGTTAAAAATACGAAAAATATGAAGAGTGAATAGGTTAAAACCCTCCTAAACTATTAGGGACGGTTAATACCATTATTGGTATAACATTTAAACCAGTATTAGCTAATAGCCGTAACTAAATATGGGATGATTATAATTCCAAATTTTATACCGAAATTAATATATTTATCCCGGTAACCAAATGACCCCTTATGTTTCATACCTAAACTATTGTATGTATACAAAATCTCTTTGAATTACCTTGAACTCATATTAAAATACCCTTGAAGGAATATGACATGCTATGTGAATACGCCGCTTTATCACTCAGTAAATTATCACTGCTTTGTAAGTTTCATACTTAAACTATTTGGTGTTCACAAAACTCCCTCTTAGAAACGGTTAGGTGGATTCAATTTTTATGATTTTTTTCATCTCCAAATTGCCTCTTAGCAAGTTATCGTTGCCACATATTCAACCAGAGGTTTTTAAATCCAAAGAGAGTTATAGTTAAGGTTTAGTGGGGTTTTGGCTATTCATTCAAATTTGAAGCAATAAATGTACTAGTAAAAGACAACAAGTACGGATGAAATAGTTGATGTGTGATGTTTTATACTTCAATACCACACAAGAGGGGAGAGAATTTGTGTGGTGTCCAATTTTCGCGTGTATTAGATTATATGACCTGGTTCTTCTATGTGTTCTTTAATCTACTGTTGCGGAATAAGTAATGCAGAAAGTAAAAAACGCAAGTATTTTTACGCAAAAAATTCCCGGCTCAAAAGGTGAAACTCACATGAATTCACAGAAATTCATACCTGGTTCATGTAGCTTCAGGTTCATTCTCTTGAAACTCACAGAAATTGCTCACAAAATGCCTTGGTATTTTACTCTCAATTCTTGGTTAACTTTAGTGTGTGTGTGTCACCTGTCAAAGAGAACATGACCGATATATATAGAGTTAGTAGGATTAGAATTAACTAGAAACCTGATGCTTTACTCTTCCTTGGATGAAGAGTTTTAGTTATCTTCAACTTCTAACTCTTTCCTTATCTTGAATAGAGTTCCCTTCAAGTAAGGAGTCATGCTCCTTATCAATTATGCAATCTTTTTGTTCAAGGAATACCAGAAATAACCACTTATATTTATCCCTTGCATGTGCATGCCTTTTGTTTGAATCTGACCATGACCTATGTACACTGTTCATGGACTTGGTTCATGCATGTGTTCTTTTGTCAATCATCAAAACCAAAACCGTTCAGGTCAACAAATTCCCTTTTTGATGATGACAAACTTTGTGCTTTTCAGAAGCATAGAACTTGTTTCAACACAACCTTTTGCCTGAATCTGATCGTAACCTGTGTACACTGTTCATGGACCCGATTCATGTATGTATTACTTTATCAATCATCAAAATAACACTCTGTTTAGATCATTGTTACTCATCATCTTATAATGTATTATATTGTATCGTTTTATGAATACAACATTTGGATAGATTGTATTGTTTGCTGTTGTCAAATAACATTTTACTGTTCGGTTTGACTGTATCGCACTGTACTGTAACTGATAAGTTTACTAAAATAACCTCAATTGTTTTAAATATTATCAAGAATTACACATAAAGTAATTAGAATTAGAATGAAAAATCAATATTATACAACTAATTGGAGATAAAGTAATTAAAATTGGAGTTAAAAATTAAAGTAGAAGAAGAATAAAATAAAAAGAAGGCAAAATCTATACGTGACGTTGGAGTTGGAAACGGTAGAAGGAAAAAGGAATGAAGATGTAGGTTATACATTAGGAGATTTGGATTAAAAAAAGAAAGTAAAGGATAAAATAGAATTATAAAGTATTAACTTAGGACATAATTATAAAGAAAAATAGAAAATAATCCTACCACGTCAAATCGGTTGTTTCAAATAATAAGACTTTCCATTATTGCGGAACAATAAATTTAATAAGTAATAAAATACAATACAACCAATGAGCCGTCAAATCAAAACTGCGCTCAGGTCAAATGAAAACTCATAGTACTCTCAAGTGAAAACATTCAACACAAGTGAATATGTCGGCTTAACTATAATAACCAAAAAGTATTGGGTACTATTTAAGAACTACAAGGAAACATTTTGAAAACGCACTCCAACTCTACTGCATCCCGCCGCTAGTTTTTATCTCCGGCGAGTGGGTGATGTTAAGGTGCCCAACGGCAGTAAGGACGCTGAGAAATCTGATGGAAAATCATTCTCAGATTCCTTCTGCCCACCAAAAGGCCCATTTTCACTATAACCATACTGATTCTGCCAACTTCTCCCGATGGACTGCCAAGTTAGTAACTAAATTTCCCTTTCCTTAACACTTCACTTTTCCCCCCTCTCCTTTTCACAATTTTTTGGCGTTTTCCTTTTTTGTTCTATTTAGTTCTTGAAAGAAAATTTAGTTGCTATTGTTAACAGCAAGATTCAAGCTGCGCTTTTTTTAGCTGTATTCAAGATTGAATTTTGATAGTTCTATATTGCATTCAATCATGTGGGTTGTGTTTGATTCTTCGAGTTGAGTTAGTTGTATTTAAGATTGAATTTTGGTAGTTCCATATTCGATTTAATTGCATTCAACAATGTGGATTGTGTTTGATTCTTCGAGTCAAGTTAGTTGTGTTCAAGATTGAATTTTGATAGTTCCATATATGATTTTATTGCATTCAACTATGTAGGTTGTGTTTGATTCTTCAAGTGGAGTTAGTTAAAATGCTGCTTCCACTATACTGCTACATTTTTCAGAGGATTTTGTCTAATGCTGGTAGCTGGGATGGGGTTTTAATTGTATAATTTTTTTATTTGTATGAAAATATGTAATAATGGTTATTCATATAGCTACGATTCTATGATTTATATGCAATTTAGCTAATGGCATATATTTGATTTGGTAGAGAATGTTACCAGTTCATGTATGCAAGGCCGTGGCACAAAGTTGTTGACTTTTATGCGGACATGGTGAAAGGCCACACTTCATTGACAGGATTATTTGGAAAAGAGGTGCACGCTGGCAAACTTTCCTGTTATGCTTAAACTGGTTGTTTGGGGAATCTATTTGTTGTATTTATTTATTGCTTTACTTATAAGTTTTTGGCAATGGGAATACTGTGAAGGACTTTCTCAAGAGGAGCTAAACTAAAACTAATTTTCATAATTTTTTTTCAGATATAAGTTCAAATACTTTATGGGCGTGATACTATCAAAACAAGTGCTTATTTAAATCTTAAAAGCTTCCACTCATCTGGTTCAAAATGTTTGCCTTTCCTATGCAATTTTCTTCTTTCTTTTAATTATAAAAATTCACTGCCATATTAAAAGTTCTTTGTCATTTATTTCATTTGGAGTACTTATGCAAGTTCTCTACAATATTTAATGGTATACTACACTTATTATTTATATACTTATCTTGGAAATTTCCACCGCAGACACAGGCTGAGCATGAAGATGCTGAAATTCAAGAGGATGAGAAATCTGAGGTAGTGAATTTTCCAGTTAAAGATAGGGGCGGTAGGTGGGAGAGAGTAACTTTTAAGATTGTCCTTTCCTATCATGGAGGTTCTTTCGATGGATGGCAGAAGCAGCCTGGTTTGAATACCGTCCAAGGGTAAGTATTTTCTAACATGGACATTGATATCATCAATGGAGTGTCACATGCTCTATGGTCTATCATGAGTAAATGATAGTTTTTGACTTGGCATTCTTTTAGCAGCATACATGCTCTCAGTTACTTTATAGTTGTGCATGACACTGTCAATGGTTAAGTTCAAGTTGCTAGATTTGTTATGACATCTTGAATGAACAATTCTATATCTTCAGTAGTTGACTTTGTTTTGCATTTGTTCGGTTATCTTAGGGGGATATGAATATGCTATACCCTGCATCGGTAGTTGATTTTCAAACTACATTCTTTTGGCAGATCCCTGCGGAGTTATATTGAAGGGATTCTGAATGATAAAAAAACAAGATGTAAAAAGAAAAAAACCATAGATCCTCATAGAAGACATCCAGTGAGAGAGCACCAGTAATTAGGTCATGCATAAGACAGAGGTGGTGCTGGACTGCTGGCTGCCTTCTCTGGACTTTTAGTTTGTCTAATTGGTTCAGTGATAGTAGGTCCAAAGGGTTTGTTAGATAGTTATGTACATAATATGAATTAGTCCTAGTCTCACATAGAATACGAGTATGATATGTATTGTATAAATAGGGCTCATTGTATTATAATTAAACAGAATATCAATAATAGATTTTTCTCTCGGGCATTTTCACATGGTATCAGAGCCAGGCCCATCCCAATTATTGTTACCGATGTTGGACCCCCATTTATGTTGTCCACACTCCAGTTTGCAGGCCTGGGCGTGAGGGGATGTTGAGTTGTTCCACATCGGTGGGATTTGAGGTCCTTCTCCTTATATGATTTTAGGCAATCCTCACCTCATAAGCTAGCTTTTGGGGTTGAGTTAGGCCCAAGGTCCATTTTTATCATTGTATCAAAGCAATCGTGAGAGATTTATCGCTGTGCATAAATTCCAGCGACTCTGAGAAGAAAAATCAGTCAACCGGAAGCCTTTTTCCTGTCGTCAGTGTTGTGCAAAAACCAACACCACCACGAAGTAGATCGGCCTCCGATGACCAACCCATAAAAAACATCTCCGTCAGAACACCCTCCACGCGCTGCCGGAAGAAAAATTTCCGGCGAAGTTCCGATGACACGCGCCGGCGCGTGGGCCGCCTTTCGGCTATTTTTTGGCGACGACTATTCCGGACAGATTGTTCCCCTTGCAATTCCGAGCCTACCCATCCAATTTAAACCAAATTCCGATCACTTTCATATTTGTCCGGCGTGAACAACTATTTATTCCGGCGTGAATAGTAATTTCCACAAGAATTATGTTTTTCTTAATAATGACATTCGTATTAGAAGCCTTTAACTCACAATCCGTTGGATCCAATGCATTGAATCCAATCCAGATGGTTTCTTTACCAGATTATATTGAAATCCTTCAATACAAAGCATGTAAACAAACATCTTCAGGGATAGCTTCCGTTGTTCAAACAGATAGTAGCGTGACTTGTGTCTCCCAATCTTCAACCTCTGAGTCTTGGGTCATTGATTCAGGTGCATCTGATCATATTTCTGGTAACAAATCTCTTTTCACTACTATTTCATGTTCTCAATCTTTCCATATAGTCACAATGGCCAACGGGTCTCAAACCATGGCAACTGGAATAGGTCAAGCAAGTCCACTTCCTTTCTTACCTTTAGATTCAGTTCTTTATGTTTCCGGTAGTCTTTTTAATCTCATAGCCGTTAGTCGCTTAGCCAAATCACTTAAATGCTCTGTTTTATTTCTTGATGACCTTGTTTTTATACAGGAACGCAGTACAAGGCGGATCATTGGTACCGGCCGTGAATTAGATGGACTTTATTACCTTATCCTTGCAAAATCACATGGACTCACATCTTGTCTTCCTTCAACAACTTGTCCTATCACTGATTCACCAAATTTATTACATAAACGGTTGAGACATCTCAATTTGTCAAAACTTCAGAAAATGGTACTTGATTTATCTCACTTGTCCACTCTAGAGTGTGAGTCATGTCAGCCCGATAAGCATACCCGCTCACATTTCCCTTGGCGTCTTGATAATCGAGCAGAGTCATCTTTTACTTTAGTCCATTCCGATGTTTGGGGTCCTAGTCGGGTCAGTTCTACCTTGGGATTCCGCTACTTTGTCAGTTTCATTGATGATTATTCCAGGTGCACTTGGATATTTTTGGTGAAAAAACGATTTGAGTGGTTTTCTATTTTCCAGACCTTCCACGCTGAATTCAAAATCAATTTGGAGTTTTTATCCGCACATTTCATAGTGATAATGCATTAGAGTATTTGTCTTCCCCATTTCAGCAGTTAATGAACTCTCATGGGATTATTCATCAAACATCTTGTCCGTACACATCCCAACAAAATGGGTAGCTGAAAGAAAGAATAGACATCTTATTAAAACTGCTCGTACCCTACTTATACAATCTCATGTTCCGTTGCGTTTTTTGGGGGATGCAGTTCTTACATCTTGCTATCTTATTAATCGTATACCATCTTCAGCTATCTAGAATCAAGTTCCATTCTCTATCTTGTTTTCCCACTTACCTTTGTTCTCTCTTCCACCCTGTGTCTTTGGGAGCACGTGTTTTGTTTATAACCTTACTCCAGGAAAAGATAAGTTAGCTCCTCGTGCTCTTAAGTGCGTATTTTTGGGTTACTCGAGAACGCAAAATGGATATCGATACTATTCTCCTGACCTCAGGCGGTACCTTATGTCTACTGATGTTACCTTCTTTGAAACCCAATCATACTTCACAGTAGGGCTATGTGTAATTTGGTAAATACCGAATTACCGTACCGACACCGAAAATTTTGGTATTTGGTATTCGATATTTTGGTATTCGGTATGGTATTTGGTTTAAGTTTTTTAAAAAATTGGTATTAGGTATGGTATTTGGTATTTTAAAATAAAATACCGAAATACCGATACCGTACCGAAATATATATATTATATTACACAATATACATATTATTAATTAATAACATAAATATAAGAAATCTAAAATTTTACGTTCCTTTATTCTCTAAGTTCATCAATTAACTCTAAGCAAGTAACAAGACAATTCTAATGATCAAATTTATTCTTTTATGTACAGTTCTCTCTCTGGGTTGGTATTTGCTGGTTTTGGATAAAACTTTTGTCAACAAACATTTTTAGTTTTGTACTTTCGAGTACTTTAATTAAGAATATTACCGTCTATGAGTCTATGCACTAGTTAGTATTCAAGCCGAATAAACCGAACCGAATAAACCGAAATCGAAAGGAGAAAAACCGAACCATACTGAATTTAATTAGGTACGGTATTGGTATAGCATCATAAGAAACCGAATACCGAAAATACCGAACCGAAATGTCTAAATACCGTACCGTACCGACGAACACCCCTACTTCACAGGTCCAGGTAATCACTTAGATATTTCTGAGGTACTACCAATTCCATCTTTTGGAGATTCAGTCACTATGTCCCATTCACCTTCACCTACAGCTCCAGCTCCAGCTCCACCACCTATAGCTCCAGCTTCACCACCTACAGCTCCAGCTCCACTACCTATAGCTCCAGTTCCACCACCTATAGCTTCAGTTCCACCGCCTAGTCCCGTTCAACCTTCTACAGCTCCACCATTCCTGACTTATCATCGTCGTCCGCCATCAGCATCAGGCCCAGCTGATTCATGTCCTGCACTTGACCCTGCTAATACTACGGACTTGTCTCCTCTTAGTCAACCGATTGCACTCCGGAAAGGTATACGGTCCACACTTAATCTTAATCCCCATTATGTCGGTTTAAGTTACCATCGTCTGTTATCACTCCATTGTGCATTTGTATCATTTGTTTCCATCCCTACTCATCTAGGGTGGCGACATGCTATGATTAACGAGATGTTTGCTTTACATACTAGTGGTACTTGGGAGCTTGTTCCTCTTCCTTCGGGTAAATCAACTGTTGGTTGTCGTTTGGTGTATGCAGTCAAAGTTGGTTCAGATGGCCAGGTTGATCGACTTAAAGCTCGTCTTGTTGCCAAAGGGTATACTCAGATATTTGTGCTCGATTACAGTGATACTTTCTCTCCCGTGGCTAAAATAGCATCAGTCCGCCTTTTTCTATCCATGACTGCTGTTCGCTATTGGCATCTCTATCAGTTGGACATTAAGAATGCTTTTCTTCACGGTGACCTTGAGGATGAGGTTTATATGGAGCAACCACCTGGTTTTGTTGCTTAGGGGGAATCTAGTGGCCTTGTATGTCGGTTAGGTCGGTCCCTTATGGTCTAAAGCAGTCTCCTCGAGCATGGTTTGGTAAGTTCAGCACAGTTATTCAGGAGTTTGGCATGACTCGTAGTGAAGCTGATCACTTTGTGTTTTATCGGCATTCTGCTTCAAATCTCAGTATTTATCTAGTGGTTTGTGTTGATGATATTGTGATTACCGGCAATGATCAGGATGGTATTACTAAGTTGAAACAACATCTCTTTCTGCACTTTTAGACTAAGGATCTGGGCAGATTAAAGTATTTTCTAGGTATTGAGGTCGCTTAATCTAGCTCAGGTATTGTTATCTCGCAAAGGAAGTATGCCTTAGACATTCTTGAGGAGACATGAATGACAAGCTGTAGACCTGTTGACACTCCTATGGATCTGAATTCTAAACTTCTATCAGGACAGGGAGAGCCGCTTAACGATCCTGCAAGATATAGGCGGCTGGTTGGTAAATTTAAATTACCTCATAGTGACTAGACCTGATATTTCCTTTCCAGTGAGTGTGCTGACTGGGCAGGATCACCTTCTGATAGACGTTCTACGTCAGGATATTGTGTTTTAGTAGAGGAGGTAATTTGGTGTCTTGGAAGAGCAAGAAACAGAATGTGGTTGCTCGGTCTAGTGCAGAAGCAGAATATCGAGCAATGGCTGCGGCAACATGTGAGCTAGTTTGGATCAAACATTTGCTTAATTAGTTGGAATTTGGTGAGGTCAGCAAGATGGAACTTGTGTATGATAACCAAGTTGCCCTTCATATTGCATCAAATCCGGTGTTCAATGAGAGAACTAAACACATTGATATTGACTTTCACTTCGTCAGAGAAAAGATACTCTCAGGAGATATTGCTACAAAGTTTGTGAAGTCGAATGATCAGCTTGCAGATATTTTCACCAAGTACCTTACTGGTCCTCGTATTAATTGCATATGTAACAAGCTCGGTACATATGATTTGTATGCACCGGCTTGAAGGGGAGTGATAGATAGTTATATACATAATATGAATTAGTCCTAGTCCCACATAGAATAGGAGTATGATATGTATTGTATAAATATGGTTTATTGTATTATAATTAAACAAAATATCAATAATAGATTTTTCTCCGGTGCATTCTCACAGGGTTCTTCTGCAAAATTCTCATGCATGTATATTTAACGTGATAAGAGCTGATTTTGTTTGAGATCAATCCAACTGATAACTTCTGTTGGTATGGCGTTCATGTGTCTTGTACTCTGCTTTATTCAGATTGGTTGAAAGATCTCTAGGTCAGTTTGTTGATGAGAGGAAGGCTCAATTATTAAAAGATAAGAACTTACCATTAGAAGCATGCACTGTAGTTGCTGGGCGTACCGACAAGGGCGTTTCAGCCTCTCAACAAGTTTGTTCTTTCTGTAAGTCACCTAGCTTGGTCTACCATCCTTTCAGCTATATGATCAGTTTCCAATATTCTCATTTTAATGGCCACTATTGTTATAAGGCATGATTGAGCCCTGAAATTAGGTGCAGTATGCGCGGGGCACTTGTACTCACTTCAGTTGTGCTTTAGTGACGACACCAAGGCGCTTTAGCGAGCGCGTCAGCGCCCATGAACTCCCTCTTGAACAGGGACATATTAACGGTTCAAAAATTTTAATGGATGATAATGATATTGATTTGGTCATTGAATCTGATTTGGATACTTAAAACTTGCATTTATATTAGAAATTTAAAGTGATTTTTGAACTTGATTAACATGGTTACTATTCATTTGTTTTACTTAATTACAGTTTTTGCTAAATTTGTGTGTGTATTCTTGTATTTTTCTTGCAATGCAGATATATTTGAAATTTAGATTATTTCTTCATTTGCTCCTTTCATCACTAAAGCACACACTTTAATCGCACTACATGCTTAAAGCTCTAGCATATCTCGGCACATTTCTATACTTTTCGCCTTGACAACACTATATCTTGATATCTGTATGATTTGTACTTTAATTTTTGATGTATCCTGTTTTTGTTTGTATTATGAAGGATATGATGTTGACTTCAGTTTAGCAGTTAAATTGAACTTAAAAAAGATGCAGTATACTGTCTTGTGAAGTTTGGATTGTGCAATCCCTCAATCTGTTAGGGGTCTTATTTTCACATTACTTTTTTCTCCTACTTCAGATCAAGAACGCCACTTGCCTGTTCATATGTTTTTAGATCGTTACTTCTCATGCTTCTGCTGCTACTAGTACTAGTCTAATACTACTACTAGTACTACTACCACCACCACCGCTGCCGCCACCACCACTACTCCTACTGATGCAGTTGCTCTTGCTGCTGCCACTACTATTACTACTAAAAATGCCCTATACAAGTTGTAATCTCCTTTTAACTCTAAAAATACCCGCTGACCAAATATTCTTTTTGCATCTTTTGAGCCTCAAAACTTGAAAATCAGCCCTAAATTTGTTATGTCCCCGGCCCCATAGTAAGTCGGACAAACTTCAGCATCTTTCAGTCAATTGGCAATGCCAAATATTCCTCTTTGTGAGGGGTTGTTCTATAAAACAAATGTGTGGATTATCGATTCAAATGCATACTTATTTAAGAACTTAAACAATAAGGTTGAGTAAAATGACTAAAATGTATCGACTCTTTTACCAATAATACATTATTCTCCCAAAAATCATATGTTGGACACAACAGCTGAAGATCTGAACATATTAATATCGAAATGTTTATCCAAGATTGAAGAAGAGGAACTCTGAAACCCAGTAACAATGGCAAGTTATTCCTTCTGGGCGGTTTTTCTACAAAAAGGAATGTGGCTTATTTGCTGAATGCCTGCTAATTTAAAATGGTTAAAAAGCTTGAACTCTATTTTTTGATAAAGAAAGAAGTTTCATAGATGGCATCAAGAAGATGCATTAGGTACAAGAGAGAAAGTTAGCTCCGTTACATAAGAAGTTCCTATCATAAGTTCAGGGAGCTAACAATATCCAACAACTGATCAAAATTATTCATAAAAGACAAATTGCTCCAGCAAAAAAGATTGAGCTGCCATTTAGCTCTCAGAGAGTGACTTGAAGTTGAGACTCCATTATAACATCTGCAGTACTTTCTGTCCAAACAACAACATATCCAGTGTAGTCCCACAAGTGAGGTCTGGGGAGGGTAGAGTGTACGCAGACCTTACCCCTGCCTTTATGAAGGCACTTTCTGTCCAAACATACCCAAAAAATACTTGCAGGGATCATCTGCCAGCTTTTTTTGGATGGGTCTTCCATCTTTCCGTGAACTCCAGCTAACAAGTGCATTTTTGACACTCTCTGGCACAACTCAATAGAGTCCAAAAATTGAAAAGAACATGCTTCATAAGCCTGCTGTGATAGTACAGTGAAGAAATAAGTGACTGATGTTTTGTGCACTCTGTTGGCACATGTAGCATCTGTTTCCAAGCTGAAAGCCTCTCTTGATAAAGTTGTCCTGAGACATACCTTGTTCAGTGTTACCCAGCAGAAGCAGATAACATTGGTTGGCAGCTTTGTCTTCCATATCAACTTCCATGGCCATGTAACAGTCATACCATCTGCTGAACAGAACGTTTATATTCTGAGTTAACAGTGTATAAACCATCACCGCTCCTACTCCACCTTATTCTGTGTATGTCTTGCATGTTCATTCTATTGTTTTCTATTTTGGCAAGAAGATCAATAAGGTCATCAAGCTCCCAATCTTGCATGTTCCTCCTAAATTGAATATTCCAAGTGCTGTCACCTCTGTTATCTGCAATGTTTGAGTCTGGATCTCTGACAGTCTGAAAAGGCGCGGATAATCATCTTTGAGAGTGTTGTTGCCCATCCAGATGTCTTTCCAAAACCTAATGTGCATTCCATTTCCAATCTTGAAAGTTGTGTTGTTGAAGAATTCAGCCCATAACTTGCTGATATGTGGCCACAAACTAACACCTTGAGAGAGGATCTGTGAGGTTTAGTACACCAATGGTTATGTTTCCCATATTTAGCTGTAACTATTTCCTTCCAAAAACCAGGATCATCTTGGTTATATCTCCATAACCACTTCATCGCCATGCATTTGCTGTGGATTGCTAGATCTTTGTTACCCAAGACACCTTGGTCTTCGGGTTTAATGACTTTGCTCCATTTCACGAGATGGAATTTGTGGCTTTGGCTATTTCCTTCTCATAGAAAGTTCCTTCTGATCTTGTCTAGTTGTTTGAGAACCTTACAGGGGATGGGAAAAGGAGTCATAAATTAAGGATGCTGTCATAACACTGTTAATTAGTGCTAATCTGCCCCCCTAGAAAGATATTGCATTTGTCTGGTTGCTAGTCTTTTCTCGAATTTCTCTACAATCCCATTCTAGACTTGTATTGACTTGCTTTTGGCACTAAGTGGGAGTCCCAAATAAATTGTAGGAAAAGAGCCTATCCTACAACTCAAAATTGCTGCCAGCTCTCCCAGATTTGGAACATCATTTACTGGATAAATAGTGCTCATGAGCATGTTAATGTGCAGTCCAGATAATGCCTCAAAGATTGTCAGTGTTCGGTTAAGATGCGGTACTTGCGACTTTTCTGCTCCACAGATAAAAAGCTTAAACTCTTTTAACCAATGGTACATTATTGTCTTATGAATAGTATCTTGGACTTGATTAAGAAAAGTTCCCAAATGTTTTTCCATTGAAACACATATATAAAGTTGGAGATGACTAGCTTGAGAAAATATTCAGCATAATCAGGTACAAGAATCCTCTTAAAAGTTAAAGAATTGAGAAGTTGAATAGCAACAAAATTTAGGGTGTCCAGTTGACCCTTTCCTTTGAACTTGGCAATGCCAATGGTGAAACTTACAAAGTTCACATTCAAAGGTTAGTTAATTAACACACACTAAATACTTCTCATGCCAATTTTGGTTAAGGATATCATGCGCATAATCATAAAACCATGATTACATTCGTATCCAAAAAGCATGATGTTTAACTTGTGAATCTTTTCCTTATGTTTTTTCGAGATAAGTATATTGGTTCACTTCTATGTCTAGACACTTGGAGAAAGGACGTTAAACTTCAAGATGTACAAGATGCCATTGATAAAGCAGCACCAGGAAAGATCAGGGTAGTTTCTCTCACCAAGGTAACTGATTCTTTGGATTGTTGATTTTTTCAAGCGTGAAGATACAATTTGGTTTGTTCTCGTCTACAACAACAACAACAATAACAACCCAGTATAATCCCACTAGTGGGGTCTGGGGAGGGTAGTTTGTACGCAGATCTTACCCCTACCCTGGGGTAGAGAGGCTGTTTCCGATAGATCCTCGGCTCCCTCCCTCCAAGAACTCCCCACCTTGCTCTTGGGGTGACTCGAACTCACAACCTCTTGGTTGGAAGTGGAGGGTGCTCACCACTAGAGCAACCCACTCTTGTTCTCGTCTATTGGGGAAAAAATATTTCAATGTTTTTTTGGTTAAATACAGCTGTTACCATTTAGATTTTCTTTTATTTGGTGAATGCCCACTAAAATTTTAAAAGTAGCATTAAACCATTTATTATCCAAAGTCATGTGGAAAGCCCATTCTGGCTAAATAACTGTCTAATCCCGTGGGTAACTGATTGAGCTTCATGTAGTCTAGGGGCAAAATTGAGAACAAAAATATTCTTTCCATTTATGCGGGCACATACAAAAGACTGATAACAAGAAGAGAAGAAACTTACCAAAACCAAAAAAAAAACGAAGAAGAGAAGCCCTCAACTGCCACATTTATGGTGATGACAGCATTAACTTTTGAGGAAGTGGAGTTGAAACTTGAAAGAACTAAGGAAAGATTTGGGAAGAGCGTCCTTATTATTTATTTTATGTTGTGGGACAATTCTTCCAATCTGCTGTGCTGGACTTACCGGATCCTTTCTCCAAGATAACTAGGCCTTGTGCTTTCAAAAATGAATTTATTTGTTTGTGTTTTGTTTCCTTCTTCTCGACAGCTTGCATAATGTTCTCTTCATCACTGGTTCTATTCTGCTAAATGGTGATTTTAGTTCTGGGTATGAAAACACGGGTTTCTTTGCTATCTATCCTTCTCCTTTTCACTAGTAGATTAAATCAGTAACTTCCATTTGCAAATCGTGGTTCCACTGCTGCCAAACTGTCATTTAAGAGGCTGACACTCACATTCACCAATCTGCGTTAGGATTTGGAGTTTGATTGGTAGGAATGGGTTTTGCAATTTGTGAATATAGTTTAATTGCAACCTTTTTGAGTTAATGGGGCATAATACACATGTGCATATTTCAGGCAATTTGGTTACAAAGAATCAGTATGTTCTGAAGGAAAAGCATCATCCGCCTCTTCTGTAAAAATTAGATGTCTTTACTTGTTGAACTTATGAGTAGGATGTCTTTTGGAAATCATGCTGATAGCAATTTTGGGTTCTTAGGCCTCATTTGTTTGCACTTAATAGGGGTTTGAATTTTAATCATTCAGATCTAAGACATTAAGTGCGTTTGTTTTTAAAGTCTGAATCTTAATTATTCAGATCTTAATCATTGAGTATGTTTATTTTTTTACTTCGCAATCATTTAATGGGTCTGAATAGGTCTGTATGATTAAGATCCATAACAGAGAATTAATTTCATTAAGATACTATCATCCATATTGATTATTAATTGTCACCACCGCCTACCATTATCAACTACCACTATGCCACTACCACCACCACCATACTCAACAACCATCACCACCATCATCCTCAATCATAGCCTCCACCGTAATCGACTACCACCACCCGCCATTCGCACCACTCCCACCACCATTATTCTCAACCACAAACGCACATCCACCTCAACTACCACAACTAACCACCCCATCACTATCAACAATGATAACCGACACTACCCATCATTATAAACTACCACCACCCACCACCACCTTCCTCAATCACAACTGCTACCACTACCCGCTATTATTAACTATCACCACTCACCACCACCATCATCAAACATAAACGCCACCACTACTAATCACCACTAGCTACTGCCCTGAACCACCACCATCAACCAAACCTACCACCAACCACCGCCTCTAATCGGTATTCACAAGCACCACCGTTAGCCATCACAACCAACCACCGCCTCTAGTCGGTATTCACAAGCACCACCGTTAGCCATCACCACCAGCAACTACTATATTTAAAAAAAAAAATATTTTATTGATAGAATATTAGATTAAATAGTATTTCATTTGAATTTTATGTTTATTAATTTTCAAATAAAGATAAATTTTATTCATTCAGACAAGGTGGGTTGCTCTGATGGTAAGCACCCTCCACTTCCAACCAAGAGGTTGTGAGTTCGAGTCACCCCAAGAGCAAGGTGGAAAGTTCTTGGAGGGAAGGATGCCGAGGGTCTATTGGAAACAACCTCTCTACCCCAGGGTAGGGGTAAGGTCTGCGTACACACTACCCTCCCCAGACCCCACTAGTGGGATTATACTGGGTTGTTGTTGTTGTTGTTGTTGTTGTTGTATTCAGATATTAAAAATCAAACAGTCTTAATCATTTAGTATTCAGATCTTAATACGCATCTTAATATTCAGATGTGTATTAAGATTTAGATGTCTTAATCTTAATACACATCTTGATATTCAGATGTGTATTCAGATTCAGACGTCTTAATCTTAAAAAAACAAATGAGGCCTTAGACTCCCTGCATAGTTTAAGGTGATTCAGCCTATCTTTTTGCACAAAGGAGGCACCTACTTGGTGCTAAAGAAATCAATAGATTTTTTGTTTTACTTTATCAAAAAAGGGCATACTACCGTCTGCACAACATCAGTTATACCTTTTTCCTTTTTATCTGTGTATTAGGTGTAACGAAAATAAATTTTTCTTGCAATAGGTATCACGAGATTTTCATCCCAACTTCTCTGCAAAATGGAGACACTATTTGTATATATTCCCTGTTGATGTATTAAATGGAGAGCAAGATGGTGAAATCTGGATCAACAGTTGCACTGATGTTAATCAACAGAATGAATGTGATAAAAGTGCAATTGAAGAAAGTAATGTAGATGTAATGGATGATGACAATGACGAGCTGGTGCATGGAAACAAACCAACCATGTTTGAAGTAAGCAAGGTTAACCGGCTTTTAGGTCAGCTTGAAGGAAAGCTTTTATCTTACAAAATGTTTGCACGAGATCTTAAAGCTTCAAGGAACACGTAAGTTTTGTGTTCCCATTATGGTTCTTTACTTCTTTTGGCAATGATTCTTTATCCCTTATCTATATATTATTAAAAGGAGAGGAAAAAGCCCTCTCCTTAAGCCAAGTGGCGGCCTAGAAAAAAGACACATGGCATAAGTAGTTAATAATTAGTTATTGATTATTATTTTTGAATTTAAATATTTATAAAATAAAAAAAAATTGTAATAAAATACGAAAATTAAAAAATAAACTGTCCAATCAAATTAGAGAGTAGTTTCAAGTTGGAGTTTTTAAATTATTTTAAAATAAAAAAACTAAAATTAGAAACAATAGAAAAACCGCCAATTCAAAATTTCTTTATTTTTCTAACAATTTGTGTTTTTATTTTTAAAAATAAAAAGTTTATTTATTCAGAAAATATTATTGAGAATAATATAATAAAATAAAAAATAAAAAATATATATCTTCTATTATATCTTCTATTATCTTATAAAAATAATGTAGTAGACAAAAATATTAAATAAAGTAATATGCTAATAAAAGTTTCTATTAACAATGCAATAATACTAAATATTGGATAATAGAATATAGAAAAATATAGAACAAAAAAGTTATTCAATGACTATATAAGTCCCTTTAATTTAATAGAGATTTTATTATTGGGTATAATCATATTGACAAATAAGATGACAATTGAAATTTATTAATACGATCTTATATGTTCAAACAAGTCCGATCACAAGTTAATTTAATTAATATTTTTTAATATTGATCGCGCATCGCGCGGGTACGACTACTGGTTACACTAAATAACAGATGAAATTAAATTCTGTTGATCTTCAACATATCTGTTCAGTTTGACATCTAAATCTCTCATTCTAAACTGCCTTGTCGGAGCAACTTAGATAATATCAGAAATTATTACTAAAAGTAATACCATTTATATTGTACTCCACCTGTCCCAATTTATATGTCATACTTCCCTTTTTAGTCTGTCCCAAAACGAATGTCATACTTATTTAGAAACAATTTTACTTTAAACTTCCTACTTTACTCTTAATGAGATGATTTATAGTCACAAATATACAAGACTGAAGTTAATTCAGTTCAATTATGATGAGGGGTCTTCAATTAAATTGTCGAGACAAGAGGCACCATCTACGTCAAATCATTTTAGCTTCGGATCATTGATCATGTCCCTAGAAACGTAAATAAACTCAGTAAAGAAAGAAAAGAAATGTGTATGTTCATGATTTTCCAGCACCAAGCCATAGAAGTAGGCATGTTCAGCTATAAAGTTAGATTTCACATTGTATTCATACTTAATTGTTGACTGATCACCAGATTTTTGTATCTTTATGAATGTAACAGTGGTCCACCAACAGAGTGTTTTATCTTCCATGCTAGAGCTATTGAAACCTCAATACCATGTATAAAGGTATCAAACAGTTACTACTAAGCTTGTCGGTTTCGCTGTTTTAAATTGTGGATGTTCACATGCTTCTTGTTGAGAACATGTCATATGCATGAAAATCCATGTTCCTTCATCTGAATAACTTATAGAAGTCTCCTTTACTGTAGTGTGGTTTAGAAATACAGTGAATAGCGCGTCTATATATGTTAAACTTATCAATCAACTATGAGCAAGTTCTTAACTAAAGGCTTTTGAAGGTAGATTATCATTTCTTTAGAACAAGGTATCATGAAGAACATTGTTGATTAAAAGTTTTGTGTATACATCTGTAAAGCCGTTCCATTTGACTTTTTGCGAAGGTCTTTTTGTGTTTAATGACTTCTAACAACAAGCTGTGTCCTTCCGTCTGATGCTTGGTTTGGAGGAAGAGATTCGCGACTAATTTTTGGATTCTTGTATTTAGGAACAAGATAATAGATCATCAGGATCCACAAAGAAAAAAAATAAGAAGGCGCCAGAACATTTGGGATGCCCTTTCTTCATGTGAGAGCGATACCAGAGGATTCTAGGATTTAGTTGTAAACCGCTTTCTAGGAATAAGCATTTCCTACTGTTTAGCAGCCACTAATGCTTGTGTTAGGGTAGGCTGTCTACATCACAGGGTTGCGGCCCTTCCCCGGACCCTGTGTCAATATGGGATGCTTTGTGCACCAGACTGCCTTTTTATTTTTTTATTTTTATATTAGAATATCAAGCACAAGAAAGGGGTGAAAAAGAAAAGAAAAAGGAATTGGAACGAGGAATCGATGAACAAAACATTGCATTGTTGTCTAATAAAGAGTCACTTTGAGTAGAGGTACTTGGATGTTACTCTGCAAAACAAGAAGGTAATATGGATTGAGGCACAAGGGACCTTCTGCATAGATAATTTTGGCATTCTGGAATTCTTCATGGAACATGTGGTGTGCTGAATATTTACAGTTTTGGTATGTGTTTGTGTGTATAATGGAGAACTTGCAGCTTGGTTCATTTTGCACGAGGATGATTTTTATGAACATTATGAATACATGTGTTTGATTTTATTTTTGTTTCGCTTTGATGATTAAGCTGAGAGGTTGAAAAAATGCATTGTCTGCATGCACACGGGCAACTGTATATGGTGTAGAGCGTGTTTGGAATTAAATGGGTGATTCCTTTCATATATGCCCCTATGATGGGAATTCAAAAGGAAGAGGCAGCGAAGGCGAGCAAGTGAAGTAGCTTGTTTGGCACTTATGTTAAGATTAGTAGTAACTTTTCTGTCTTTCTGTATATTAGAGGACCACATCTTTTAGGTTCTCATTATACACCTTGTATGCGTGGATTTCCCTTTTACATCAACAAACTTTTAATTTCATCAATATTGAAAAGTTTCTAACTCATTAGCGTCTAAGAGTATGGCAAACCCTAAAATATTGTCAAACTTACATCATAAAAATGCCTTACTTGGTTTCCATGTGAATTAAAGTTGGGAGTTAGTTTAAGAATTTGAGTACTTATTTTATATAATTTTTTCTTCATTTATGATCCTCTTCTTTTTCTCCATCATAGATCCTATATATCTGTGGGATTCAAAGTGCTTTAGATATCTGATCTGATTGATGTGCAGTTAATCGATTATTTCACTAAGAATCCTTTTCTTTTCTTGTACTGAAATTGTAGGACGGGAGTGATATGAAGACGATATGCATTGAGTTGATTGCTAACCGTTTCTTGCGGAGGGTATGGAAAGTTGATGTGATAGGATAATATATATATTCTTCTACTTTTACTCCATCCTACTTTGCCTATACTCTTTATAAATACTTGAGAACTGTTGAAAGCATTTGCGATCACTTGCTGCTATGTTTTGCAGATGGTTCGTGTTCTTGTGGCAACAGCGATTAGGGAAGCAGCTGCTGGAGCTGATGACGATGCCTTGCTAAAGCTGATGGATGCCACGTGCAGGCGTGCCACTGCTCCACCTGCTCCACCCGATGGTCTTTGCATGGTCGATGTAGGTTATACAGATTACGATAGAAGAAACTGCCTGATTCCTTAATGCAACCAATTGTACCATTTTTCTTTTTTCTCTTGTAATGCCAGCAGTTTTACCTTGGATACAATGTTTTTTTTCTTTTAGCTAGTCCAATAACAATGACAACTTTGTCTTTTTGGTAGTCTCATAATACTCATGACATATTTAGGATCACAAATAGTGAGTAATACTTTTTTAGAACCTTAATACAGCATGGATCTATTTATTTTTAAATAATTATTACAACAGTACCAATCCAACATATATAGTAATTAACTTACGTGGAGTAAGCTTAGTCAGATTCTTTTTACCGAGCTGATTTAATTTTTCTTCTTGAAATCATAACATATAGGAGTGTATAATATATAGTATGTATATAATCAAGAAAAGGAAAGAAACCAGTATTGCGCGTAGATAGTTCATACAACCAATTATAGTATTACATATACTTGTAGTTTCTTTGTCTGTTGTAAGATGTATATTTTTTCTTTCTTCCTATCAACGTATAAACATTTAAATGCTGAAAATAAAATATGCGGGAAGTTCTGAAACCAACGACAACCTCGGGGGTTGATTGACTGCTGTTAAAGATGGTCGAAATTCAAAGGGTAAAGCGTAGTTTTATGAGGGAATTAGCAAGAAATAGAGGACTCTGTCAACTTGACATTCTCCACTTCACATTTGTCCATTTTTCCAACTACCTCTCAAACTTCTTCCTCTTGTGTTTTCCCCTGCATGTACACAAAACATTCTATTCCATTCTCCTTCCACCTTTTCTTTTGGCCTCAAAACTCCATAAAGGTAGCATTCTTTCATTTGTAGGAGCCCTTTGAGAGGGCGCGCACCTGCAAGTGCGCGCACCAGTAACAAAATTAAGCCAACTATAAAATCTCTATGCAAAAATGGCACAAACTACACAAAAAAACTACAAAATCAAAAACAAAAAACATCTTCCCTTCCTCTTCGTTATTGCGTTTTTACTAGCATTTGTCACCACCCCATCAGAGGGGAAATTATCAGAAGCTGAGATTCTGCTCAAGTTTAGTCAATCTTTAAAATATGATGGCAACCCCTTTTCAACTTGGAATGCCAATGTACCACCTTGCGTCAAAGGGAATAATAAGCCTAATTGGAATAGTCTTTTTTGTGAAGGTGGTATGGTTTATGGTTTGAATCTTGAAAATCTTGGTTTAAGTGGTACCCTTGATGTGGACACGTTAAAAGAGCTGCCTAATTTGAGAACCATAAGTGTATTGAGTAATAATTTTGAAGGGTCTTTGCCACCTTTGAATAAACTAACTGCATTAAAAAGTGCTTATTTTTCAAACAATAAATTCTCTGGGCCAATTGATGGCAAGACTTTTGAAGGGATGAATTCGTTAAAGAAGCTTCACCTAGCAAATAATCAATTTACAGGACAACTCCCTCCCATATTCGGTGAATTGCCAAAGCTCGTGGAGTTGAATGTACAAAATAATAAGTTTGAGGGTCCAATTCCTTCTTCCCTTTCTCGTCTATATTTTTCTGCTTTTCAAGGTAAGGGATCTCTTTATTATTTTAAGTTCTTAATCTTACATTTCTCTAGTCTGCGTACACACTACCATCCTCAGATCCCACTAATAAGATTTTACTGGGTTGTTGTTGTTGTTGAATCTTACATTTGTAATTGTGTGCATATTTCCTTATTAAGGTATTTTTTTTAAACATTCAATGGGTTGTTGTAGTATTTGAAAAATGATCATAATTAGTTATGCATTAAATTATTTGTAGCCTTCATCTTGTAATGCATATTTGTTTTTTGGTTGTTTTTGTGCAAACATGCATGCAACACATGAGAAGATTAGAAATCAATACATTTTCTTTAGAAATTCGTTTTGCTATACCAGATTTAGTCGCTTCATTTCCTATTAACACTACAGAACTTTTTTAAGGATGAGCTAGTAAAACAAATCATATTGTTTCTTATTAGGACGTCTTAACTAGAGATGTATACATGCAAATTTATGTTGTCTTACGATGCAAGATCATCATATCCTTTGGTTTTATTCACCAAAAAATTATTCTAGAAAGTTTACGAGAAGATCAAATAAATAAGAGATAATATGAGAACATCCTCTAGCAGGAATAATTGAGGAGAGTTATCTTTCGTCAACCACATTAACATAAAACATTAGAAATAGATAAATAAGGCTTAAATTTCTTTCTATTTCTTTTTAACTAAATTTTCTTGCTTCCTTATTAACAGGAAATGATGGTCTATGTGGTCCACCTTTAACAAAATCATGCAATGAAGAGGCACCAAAAAAGCAAGAATCATCATCATCATCTTCTGTTTGGAAGATTGCCCTTATCGTCGTGGTGGTTGTTGCAGTTATAGGTCTAATTGCCATTGTACTCATAACTCGTCGCAAGAAAAATAATTCCCAACGAGAAGTTACTCTAGGATCATCAAATTTATCACCAACAACTCATGAACCAAAACTCGCTTCAGTTGATCTAAACAAAATGGAACAAGGCCAAGCTGCTCTATCTCCTGATCGTTCCAACGATGGCAAAAGAGCTGAACAAGGACAAAAGCTTTTGTTCTTGAAAGATGACATTGAGAAATTTGACTTGCCAGATTTATTAAAGGCCTCAGCTGAAGTATTGGGCAGTGGTGTGTTTGGTTCAACTTATAAAGCTGCACTTAGCACTGGTCCTGTTATGGTTGTTAAGAGGTTTAGACATATGAATAAAGTCGGTAAGGAAGACTTCCATGAGCATATGAGAAGACTTGGCAGATTGAGTCATAAGAACTTGCTTCCTGTTCTGGCTTTCTACTATAGGAAGGAGGAGAAACTTCTGGTCTTTGAATATGTAAACAATGTCAGCCTTGCCGTTTATCTTCATGGTATCTTACTCTATACTCTCTTCTAATCTATATTTCTCGGTTTCAGATTATTTGAACCTATTAAAACTTAGAGAGTCAAACAAGGTTTTCTTTGATCATATTTTTTCTCAAATATTTTGAATTGTTAACTATTCAGACCCCACTTGTGGGGTAAGATCTGCTTACACTCTACCATCCCCAAACTCCACTTGTGGGACAACACTGGATATGTTGTTGTTATGTTGAATTGTTAACTATTATGACGGTATATTACTTTTTATATAGTTTCTGAATATGTTAATTGTATCTCAAAAAATTGAAAATCTTATGTTGTATTCAAATCGAAAATTTGTCAGCTTGATCTTTGTATTTTAAACTATGTCATCTAAAGTGGAATAGAAGGGATATTATACTAAAAGTATATATTTACTTGTTTTAGCAAGTACTGCGTCTTGTTTTTTTAGGTCAGTAAACACTCTTATTATGTGCGATTGCCTGTAGTTATTCTTTAAATGATGTAAAATCGTAAAATAATTTTTATACTCTTCATGTTGTGTGTATGATTCTTTATATGATAGTTGTGCATTGATTGTGATTGTTCAGGCAATAGCAAATCACGTGGGAACCAAAGCTTGGATTGGCCAACTCGTTTGAAAATTGTAAAAGGAGTAGCCAAAGGAATTTTGTACCTCTACAATGAGCTACCAAGCTTAACTGCACCTCATGGTCACCTCAAGTCCTCAAATGTCCTTCTAACTGAAACCTTTGAGCCCGTTCTCACAGATTACGCCTTACTACCAGTCGTAAATATCGAACACGCTCAAGAACACATGATATCATACAAAGCACCAGAGTACAAGCAATCTGGCAAAATCAATAGGAAAACTGATGTTTGGACACTTGGTATGTTGATCCTAGAAATCTTGACTGGGAAATTTCCTTCAAATCTTTTAGGCAAGGGGAGTCATGACACTGATGATTTGGCGAGTTGGGTAAACTCTGTTCTTGGAGAGGATTCATCAAAAGAAGAGGTGTTTGATAAGGAAATGAAAGGAACACAAGATTATGAGGGTGAAATGATGAAGCTTTTGAAGGTTGGTTTGAGTTGTTGTGAGGCTGATGTGGAGAAAAGATGGGATATAAAAGAGGCTGTGGAGAAAATTGAGGAAGTAAAAGAGAAAGGTGCTGCAGGGGATGGTGATTTCTTCTCCTCTGTTGCTGCAAGTGATGAAACTGACATGCATACTTCAAGATGAATAATTCAATAATTTTCAAGTGTATAGGGTTTTTTGATCAACTCATCATAATATGGGAGTTTTTGATGATTTTCTTGGATGCATGCATGCATGACTACTGGGGTTATATGATTTTTTTCATGGTGGAGAATCAATTGAGTCACCATGTGGGGTTACTACAAAAACCAAAAGAGAAAAAAGAAAAATAAGAGATAGAAAAATGAAGTACTTAATTTTTGTTTTACATGTAAATTTGTCATTCTTGAATCTATAGTCTAGGTGTGTTTCTTCTTTTATGTTCTTCATCAAGCTTATTTGGGATTATTACTTTATATTGCTATCTATAAATAAAAAAACTATATGTTGTATATAAGAAATTTTGAAGACTTCTCATTCATGTTTTTCATTTAATTAGGTTGCCTAATTGAAGATTCTTCCATGTGCTTTGCATTGCTCTAATTAATATACAGAACTATTACACTATCTTGAGATGCAGAAACGGTTAATAGAAAATTTGACAGGAGGAAAAATGAAACGGTCTAGGTAGAGGCTAAAATCTGCCCTACGGTTAATTACAAAGTGAGTTTTATCGCGATGTACGTAAAGTAAAGACGAATAATATTAAATAGCAGATAGCGTAAAATAGAGAGAAGAGTGAATATTCTAATTGATAGTTTTCGATTCCGCGTAGTACAATGCTGCCTCCAGGAAGGTTCGGTCGTAGCTAAGCTAACAACTGTATGTAGTACGAAGATACAAGTTGTGAGCTCTTAAGAGGCTCTACAATGAAAATTATGATATTTACAAGTGTTTAGACAAGAAAAGTAAAGTCTAGTACTTGGCTGAGAGATTGTCGAGAGGATGTTGGGGGAGTTGAAGTAAGTTGGAATGCAAACTATTAGAAATCTGACCTATTGAGACGGTTCACTTGCAACAGTTATAAAACCGTTACATTAGAAATCTATGGCCACAATTACAGCCGTTCCATAATCATCCCAGTGTTGTTGGAACAAATACAAAATGAACTGTCACAATAGAGATATATGTTGACAGCGGAAGATACAATGAAATCAATGGAATTCGACCTAGGGTTTACTGTGTTTAGAGGAAAGAGAAGAGAGATTTTATTTGAAGCTTCTGGAGAATAGAAAATGAATAATCCGTTCAATACAATGTGTAGCTAAACCTATATAGTTAACCCGGAAGTCCAACTAAGTCCAAAATACTAAACTGAACAAAACAAAAAATTAAATACATTTGGGCTCAACCCAGTACAAATAAAAAGAGGATATTAAACCCATGACTAAGTAATTCTAACACCCCCCTTCAAGTTGGAGGGGGAGAACACCCCCAACTTGAAAAGAAGATCATGATGAGCAGCCCCAGCCAAGTCCTTGGTGAAGATATCCGTGAGCTGAGTGGAGGAAGATGTATGCAACAGATGAATGAGGCCCTCAACAAGCTTGGCTCGAACAAGATGGCAATCCAACTCAATATGTTTAGTGCGCTCATGGAAAACTGAATTCTTTGCAATGTGAATGGCAGCATGGCTGTCACAAAATAAGGGAACATAAGGACAACTGACTCCCAAATCCAAAAGCAGCCTATGCAGCCAAGTAAGTTTACCAACAACCTTACTCATAGCCTTATACTCAGCCTCAACAGAAGAAATAGACACCACAAGCTGTTTCTTAGACTTCCAGCCAACCAGACTACCCCCCAACAAGACACAAAACCTAGTGACAGACTTCCTGGTGTCAGGGCATGCATCCCAGTCACTATCACAATAAGCAGCCACAAAAAGATTAGGAGAATTGTTGAAAAAAAATACCAAAATCAGCAGTACCCTGCAGGTATTTCAAGAGATGGAGAGCTGCCTCCAGATGGGGCAGGCAAGGAGACTGCATAAACTGAGACAAGTGCAGGACAACAAAGGTGATGTCAGGCCTTGTATTAGTAAGAAAATTGAGATTGCCCACCAATGACCTGTAAACTTCAGGTTTAGGGAGAGTAGTGTCCTCCTTGGATTTAAGCTTAACATTCAAAGGGAGAGGACAAACCACAGAAGTAATATCTGAATAGTAAAATTCCAAGAGAAGATCATGAACAAATTTCTTCTGATGCAAAAGAACCCCAGAATTTGAATATAACACCTCAATGCCTAAAAAGTAACTGAGGGAACCAAGATCTTTTATCTTAAATTGAGCATCAAGGAAAGACTTCAAAGAAGAAATCTCAGCAAAATTAGTCCCAGTAAGGATAATATAATCCATATAATCCGCAAGCACCACAATAGAGTCCCTAGAAACTCTAGTGAAGAGAGAGTAGTCATTAAGAGAATGATGGTAGCCTCTAGAAGAAAGAGCCTGGGAGAGCATGGCATACCACTGCCTGGAGGCCTGCGTAAGCCCATAAAGGGACTTATGAAGTCTGCATACCAACTAGCCATAACTGAAAAATAGAGTAACAGAGTAACCAGGGGGCAACCTCATGAACACCTCCTCATCAAGGTCACCATACAAAAAAGTATTGTTGACATCAAATTGGAAGAGAGGCCAATACTTCTTGACAACTACTGCAACCACTGTCTTAATAGTGGACATCTTTACCACAGGGGAAAAGGTCTCATTAAAATCAATCCCCTCAACTTGTGTATCACTCCTAACAACCAATCTAGCCTTATACCTTTTAATAGTACCATCAACCCTATGTTTGATTTTGTACACCCACTTATAAGGGTTTCTTACTAGGAGGCAAGTCAACAATGGACCAAGTGCCATTGGCCTCCAAGGCTGCAAACTCAGCTCTCATGGTATCCTGCCACCCAGGCACAGAAGTAGTTTGAGAGTAGGAGGATGGCTCAAACACAGGATGAACTGAGGTAGAAGGAGAGGAAGATACAGAAAGAGAAGAAGATGAGGAAAATTGAAGTTGGGAAACATAATCAGAGAGATATCCATGAGGATTATGGGACCTAGAAGACTTTCTGAGAGGGACAACACTAGGAGGAGCAGAAACAGAAGAGGAAGGAAGATGAGGTGGAGGGATATGAGAAAGAGGAGAAGGAGAAAGAGGAGAAGAAGGAGAGGGAGGAGCAGGAGAACGAGGAACATAAGCAGAAACTTGAGAAGTGGAGCTGGGAGGTTCAGAGAAACAATCATCAAAAACAAAGGAAAAGGTAAAAGTATAAGGGGTAGGAAAGACGAAGGAAGGAGTAGAAAAAGGAAAAATGTGTTCATGAAAAAGAACATCTGAGGAAACAAAAGATGACTTAGAGACAAGGTTGTACAATTTGTAACCTTTCTTAGCAAAAGGGTACCCTAGAAAAACACAAGTTACAGACCTAGGAGCAAACTTATCTCTATGAACCTGAGGTATTATGGCATAACACAAACAACCAAAAAACCTAAGATGAGAATAAAAAAGGGGGATTCCCATAGAGCAATTCAAAAGGGGTTTTATTCTTTAAGAGGGAGGTAGGGAATCTGTTAATGAGATAAGTGGAAGTGAGAATGAAATCCCCTAAAAATGAAACAGGTAATTTGGACTGAAACAACAAGGCCCTAGCAGTTTCTAGCAAGTGCCAATGTTTTCTCCCTACAACACCATTTTGGTAAGGAGTGTGGGGGCATGATGTATGATGAATGATCCCTTTATCTGTGAAAAATTTAGAACCAGTGGAATTGGACCCCAATTCCCAAGCATTGTCACTCCTAACAGTATGTACATGAGAATGAAAATGAGTTTCTACCATGGCAATGAAACTCTTGAGGAGATCAAAAACATTAATTTTGGATCCTAAAAGGTGAGTCGAGGTTGCCCTAGAGTAGTCATCCATAGTGGTGAGGAAATATCTAGCACCATTAGAAGTAGGGGAGTGATAAGGGCCCCAGGTATCAATATGGATCAACTGAAAATGAGTTGTGGAATGAATGATACTGTCAGAGAAGGGGAGTCTAGTTTGCCTTGCTAGAGGACATACTGAACAAGGAAAAGACTGCTTGCTAGAAAGAGAGGAATTGATAACAGGTATATCTTTCATTCTAGAGAAAGGAATGTGTCCAAGCCTAAAATGCCAAAGAACATCCATTTTATTAAAAGTAGAATGAGTATAATTACAATTTGGAGCAGTAGAAACATTTGAAACATGGCATGCAACAGAACTAGGAAAAGTAAGATCAACACTAGAAACACAATTGGAAGAGTTAAACATAGGAATCTGCAGCTTGTATAGGCCATTATCCAGTTTACCAAGAGCCAGTGACTTCTTCAGAGAAGGGACCTGTAAGACACACAAACCCTTAGTAAACAGTGCAATCCCATCAAATTGACTGACCAACAAATGAACTAAAATGAGATTATATTGAAAACTAGGAACATAAAGCACATTATGCAGAGTGAAATTGGGGAACAAAGTTAGGGATCCACAGTTGTAGACCTTAAACTTGTAGCCATTTGGAAGAGAAACAAGACAAGGAATGGCAAGGGGTTGTATATTGAAGAGAAGAGATTTAAGAGAGGTAATATGATCAGATGCACTAGAATCTATTATCCAATCAGAAAGAGTGACTTGAAAAAACAAAGCATGTTTAAGTAAAACACTGTGAGTGGCCACCCTACTAGCAAAGTGTACTGAAACTATGAGTGAGGTAGATGAATCAGGATTTACATGAGTCTGTTGTAGAAGATGAATCAACTGAGAGTACTGTGCCTTTATCAAACCAGGAACCCCAACAGATTGTTTAGAATAATTGAGATGACCCACACCAGTAGTTGAATCAGAAGGATATTGCTGAGAAGAGGAGGAATTAACTGCCACATGTGTTGAAGCCTTTCTGGCACCAGGATTCTTAGTGAATTTGAAACATTGTGGAAAACCATGGAGCTTATAGCACTTCTCAATACTGTGACTAGGCTTCTTGCAACATTTGCAAATAATGGATGACTTATGGTAATCAAAGCTCACCTTATGAGCATATGGCTGTTTAGAAACCCCAGCATTGAAGGAGGCAAATTCTGAAGAGAAGTGAGAAACAGCAGACACCTGTCTCTGTTTCTCATCACTCAAAAGAATACTGTACATAGTGTCAATGGAAGGAAGTGACTTTATCATGAGTATGTTGCTCCTAACTTGCACATATTTATCATTGAGTCCCATAAGGAATTGATACACCCTTTGTTCTGACTCATACTTGACACTACCACCACATGTACACCTATTATCTGAGCTAGTAGACAAAGAAGCAAGCTCATCCCAGAGCTGCTTTAGCTTGTTAAAATATGCAGCTATGTCAAGAGAACCCTGAGAGATATGAGCTATCTCTTTTTTAAATTCAAATACCCTTGCCCCATCACCTTGACCATACCTAGCCTCAAGTTCCTTCCAGATGTCTGTTGTATACTCAGAATACACAATAGAGCGATGAATGCTCTTAGTAACATAGTTGGCAAGCCATGCAACAACCATTGTACCTTTGCTATTGGCGAAGAAGAGTAGAGCCTTTAGGAGGTCTCTTAGAAGTCCCATGAATAAAATTCAGCTTATTCCTAATGGACAAAGCAACTAGGATGAACCTATGCCAGCTTTCATAGCAAGAGCCATCAAAAGGCTCAATGACCAAGGAAGATACTAACAAATCAGATGGATGCACATATAGGGGATGACACGGGTGTGCGTAATCATCAGGATGAAAAAAAGACGAGAACTCGGAGTCCCATGGTCAAGGGTAGAAGAGTTATCAGAAGTAGAAGAGGTCGAGGTTCCGGTTGTGATATCCATTAATCAAAAACAAACTCGAGAAAACAACTAATCTCAGATATATTTGAGTTTTAACCACAAAAGTAAAATAAAACCCTAAAACATGCAATTGATATGAAGATGAGGAAAGAATGTACCAAATTCTTCGCGACCGGAAGAATACAGCCTTGTAAACAGCTCGCACAAATAGTAAATCCGTTGAAACGGTGAAGAGGTCTCACAAATCAGCTAACCCTAACTAAATTGAGTGAAGGAGATACTTCAAATTAAAGACAAAATCATCACAGTCCAAGATCCAAAATCGCAAAAGAAACAAGCGAGCTAAGATAGAAACCCTCAGAGGCGACAAACTCTTCAACACACAAAAAATGACGATCGGATAAACTGACGAGGAAGAAAAAATCTCCGGTGAAACTCGTCGAGGTTACCATCAGAGGCTAGAGAATCACGAGCATTACGAGATTCCTCGCTCTGATACCATGTTGACAGCGGAAGATATAATGAAATCAATGGAATTCGACCTAGGGTTTACTATGTTTAGAAGAGAGATTTTATTAGAAGCTTCTGGAGAATAGAAAATAAATAATCCGTTCAATACAATGTGTAACTAAATCTATATAGTTGACTTAGAAGTCCAACTAAGCCCAAAATCACTAAACTGAACAAAACAGAAAATTAAATATATTTGGGCTCAGCCCAGTACAAATAAAAAGAGGATATTAAACCCATGACTAAGTAATTCCAATAATATAACTGTCCCAATAGCGTTCCCTATTATAACGCTTGTTGTATTAATCATAATAGGTTCCTCTATAGTGACAGTTATCTGAAAAAAAAAGCTATTGGGGCACTTCTTATTTTCCCTCATCCAATTTAATGAACCCGCCACATCTCTTATTTTTATTATTTTTTAAAATCATAAAATAATATGTGAGCCCATTACATCGACTAAAATCCCTATTTCATTTTAGTCCCATCTCCTCCTTTCACATAGCTAAGCTCTAACTAGAGAACCCGCTGAGAAATCCCACACAACTCTGGCCGACGTGGGTGTTTATTTTGAAGGTTTCCCCTTCTGGTAAGTCACAATATTTTTAAATTTTTGCTCTTTTTACTTCTTTTTCCTCACCTTCAACTTTGATTGGCGTAACAATTTATCTCTTTAAGCCCTAAAAAATATCTAAAAAATTAATCTTGATTACTGATTTCTTGTATTTTGCTTTTAATTTTATGGATAGTCTTCTTGAATATTTAAAATAAAAATAAGTAGAAATATGAGTCTATTTATTTATTTATAAATTTGGGCTGCTATTCGATGTGGGTAAACATTTCTCATGAGTGTGTTAATTTTTGTTGAATCTTGTTGCTGGTATATTTCTATCGAAAGTTTTAAGATTTAAGTAATAGAAGACTACTCCCATATTTATCTTGTATTTTTAATTTTTGGTGGGTTGGAGTGTGTGGTTTGGATTCTTAATTTATTTGCTCAGACCTATAGGTGTGAGGTGTGTTTCTGCATTTTCTATATTTAGTTGTGATTTTTTGTTTGAAGACAATTCCTTCATAGAACATTGGAGGTATATTCTTATTTATTTGCTATTACATCTCTTGAACTGTAAGGTTTCATTCAATCTCGTGATTTGGTAAAAAAAATACAATTTGATTACTTCTTATTTTATTTATTCCAGAAGCTTTAATCCATCACTAGTTTTTCAATTTGTAATTTTTTAATTTAATTATAATCTTAAGTGGCCTCTTTGAATAGTCTCTTGAACTGTGTTTTTGTTTCATCTTTAGCCTTAATGGCTGAATAATGAGAATTGAGAAGTAATTATAAGTTATATTTCTCAAGGATGCTTCTTCTTTATAATTAGATGACTTAGGTTACTGGTGCTCTGTTGTGTATACCAAATAAAATAGGTAATAGACTAATTTATCTTCATTCTACAGTTCATTCGGTCAAGTTAGGTTGAAGATTCTTCTTTGTTAAGTTTTGTGGTGATGTAGTGTTTTATGGTTGTGTTGTGGTGTTTGAATACTCTGTAATATCATACTTTCTAGTATGACTCAAACTATGTTCTATCTACTATTCATCTTAATAAGCAAAATAATCCTGCTTGAATTCTAAGTATAGGAAAATGAGTATCCAATGCAAGACATTGTTTCTTTTCTTCTGCTTCTTAGCTTCGTGATTTGCTTTTACTGTTATATAGGATATTCAATAGTTAATGGATAATGGAGATAAAAGTTAGATGGGTCTCCGAATATCAATATAGGAGTACATCCGCGGAGTTAACGATTTTCTTGATAAGACATTTGAACGAGCTGCCCAAGGAAATGAAATATTATGCCCTTGCAAAAAATACATTAATTGTTATTAGAATTATAGAAGTATAGTGGAGGATCACTTGGTTGCTTATGGATTTCTTACTGGATACACCAAATGGGTTTTTCATGGGGAAAAATTTTCCTCAAGAAATACTTTACGGTCAAGCAATGACGAGGATGATTCTAACATGCATGGCGATATTGATGGACTACTTCATGATACTTTTAGAAATGTAGAGGATGAAGTGAGAGAGGGACCATCTGAAGATGCAAAGAAATTTTTTAAATTACTAGGGGAAGGGAAGTAAGAGTTATACCCGGGGTGTGAGAATTTCTCTAAATTAAGTTTCACCATTCTATTGTACTTGTTTAAATGCATTCATGGATTAAGTAATGTGGCCTTTTCAGATTTGTTAGACTTGTTAAAAGAGGCATTTCCATTTGCTAAGCTACCTGGCTCTTTAAACAAGGCTAAAAATATAATTTAAGATTTGGGTCTTCTCTATGAAAAAATACATGCATGCCCAAACGATTGCATGCTATTTTGGAACGACAATGCGATGATAGATAATTGCATTGTGTGTGTAACGATCCAACCGGTCATTTTGCCTTCTAGAAACCTGTTCCTCTAAATAAGATTCCCTATATGTGCTTTTACAGTTTTATGACTTGTGGGGAATGGTTAGTTCAAGATTTAAAAGGGTTCGGGTTGAGATCGGAACACTTGGTTCCTTAGTTTGGCTTTAAAAAAGGTAAGTTTGACTTCGGTCAACGTCTTGAGTAAATGATCGTGGAATCAGGATATGACGGTTTCAATAGGTTCGTATGATGATTTTTGACTTGGGCGTATGCTCGAATCGAGTTTTGGATAACCCGGGAGCGTTTCAACGCTTAATAATAAAAGTTGACTATTTGAATATTTTAAGGTTCTTTAAATTTGGGTTGGAGTAGGTTTTGGAGTAATTGAGGTCTGTTTGGAATTCTGAGCCTGAAAATCATCTCGCACGGTGATTTAAGCCTTACACGCAAAATTTAGTGTCATTCCGAGTAGTTGAAGTATGATTTGGCACATTCGGAGTAAGTTTGAAGAACTTGAAATTCATGAGTTGAATCAATTTGGTTTGGGGTATAATTCTTAGTTTTTATGTTGTTTTATGCATTTCGAGTGTTCGAGCGAGTCCGTTTTACAATTTTAAACTTGTTGGTATGTTCGGGAGGGCCTCCGGGTGTTAACCGGATGAGGCTCGGACCAAGTTTGGACTTAGGATCAATAGCTGAAGCTTCCAACTTCTAGTGTAACCGCACCTGTGCATGGACAGACGCAGGTGCGAGCTCGCAAAAGCGAGCAAGAAGTCGCAAAAGAGGTCCAGTGGGGGCAACTCGGAATCCACATGAGCGGGGTTATTAGGCGCACCTGCGGGAACCCATGAGCGATGGAGGAAGCCGCATAAGCGGACCTGCCAAAGCGGGAAAATGGTCTGCAGGTGGGGATTTTGGCTCAACTAGAGGAGACCGCATCTGCGAGAATTTTTCCACAGATGCGAGACCGCAGAAGCGGCCGTACCTCCGCAAGTGCGAAAATCACAAAAGGCAGAACCTTCATTTAAGTCGGGGTTTGAGTATTTGTAGTCCATTTTCTCCATGCTTTGTGATTTTTGGAGCTTCTTGAGAGGGGTATTCACCTAGCAACCTGGAGGTAAGTTCATTCTACCTATTGTGAGTTAAATACATAGATTATGGGTAGATTCTAACTTGTAAAATGTGATAATCAAGGGTTTAGATGAAAAACCTAGGTTTTGATAAAAATGAGATTTTTACCACGAAAAGTTATGGAATGGGATGAAAATTGTATACTTGAGTTTTAAGATTGTGGGTAACGATTTCCTCCGAATATTTACGAAATCCGGGTATGTGGGTCCGGGGTAAATTTTAGGAATTCTTCCAATTTAGGTTGGGTAATTGATCTAATAATTTAATTACAAATTTTTGAGCTTGTATTGATTAAATTATGTAATATTTTACTAGTTTCGGATTGAACGGCACCGAGTTGGAGCTTTAGAACGAAATTTTGACTGGAAAGTGGGCTTTGAGACGAGGTAAGTCTCTTATCTAACCTTGTAATAGGGAATTTACCCTATAGGTGATATAAATTAATATTTACTTCAAATTGTGGGGGCTACGTACGTACGAGGTGACGAGAGTCTATGCGTAGCTACTAATTATGCTTATGTCCGGGTAGCTTTAGGACCCAAATCATGAACTATTGAAATATTTGCATCCTACTTGTTAATTAAAGTGCCTAAATTATATTAGAACTTGCTAGAGGATTTTTTGAAAGACCGCTAACGAAAATTTGTATTATTTTGTGTATGAATCATTAATAACGTTTAAGCCAAATGCTTATAAAATATCCTTCTCTTCTTCTAGAGCAGGCCGAACGCCTCGGCAATAGATAGATACATCTATGGTCCATGCCGCTCGACCCTCGGCAATGTACTCATTATTCTGGATCGGGTCGTATGACCTCAGCATAAATCGTACTTAATAATAATAATTACACGATACTTTGATGTATTTATTGCAGCTTGTGAAGATAAATGACTTATTGAAAATTATGAAATTTTGAAAAACTTATTAGCTCCTGTTTGCTAAGGAAACTTGTTATTATTCACATAACCCATGTTTATTTAAATATTTCTATCTTAATATTATTGACCCATAGTAAGTGTCGAAGTCGACCCCTCGTCACTACTTCTTCGAGGTTAGACTTGATACTTACTGGGTACGCGTTGATTAACGTACTCATGCTACACTTGATGCACTTTTTGTGCAAGATCTGAGACAGGTGCATCAGGCGGTCCCACTGGCGCGCATCCTAGATATCCCGAGGCCTAGTGATGACTGCCTTCTGAGCTGTTCTGCAGCCCCTAGAGTCTCCCTTTTGTATTTGTGTTCTGTCTATTTATGTTCAGACAATAATTAGAATTTTGTACAATCTACTAGATTCTCATATACTTGTGATACCGGGTCTTGACACATACACTAATAGAATTGTGGTTTTGGACTGTTACTTTAGTTATGAACACACTCAACTGTTTTGTTTTATTTAATTAAACCTTTTTTTTCCAAAATCTTGCAAATAAGGAAAGTTTAATTACTCGAAAACTTATAAAAAGTGAAATAATTTGTCTAATTCACTATTTGGCTTGCCTAGCGGTAACGTCGGGTGCCAACACGACTTATAGGTGAAATTGGGCCGTGACAACCCGGTATCATAGCATTAGGTTCACGTAGGTCTCACAAGTTATAAACAAGCCTAATAGAGTCTTGCAGATCGGTATGGAGACGTTTGTACTAATCTTCGAGAGGCTATAGGGTGTTAGGAAACTACTTTCTTCATCTCCTATGTTGATATTGGTAGCAGACCTCAGTAACAATAAAATGTAAGAGTTATGGTATAGTATGACCTACCTAGATGTAGTAAAGTCATATGAATAGATAACCGGGTCTATGAAATAAGATATAGCAATATTCATAAGTTCAACAAAGTACCGAGCAGAGAACTTCAGTGCACTTATAGATGCCCAGAGGGACATCTTATCAAGCTCTGTATGTGCTTACAAAGTGAGGCATAGATATTGGCTAAAAACTAGAGGAAAAAGGAGAAAAGAGTCGCATAGGCGCACATGCAAGGAAAACGTCATACAGGCTGCATGAAAGAAGGTAGCAAGACTTACGAGATTGGAAGAATTCCGACCACAGACCGTAGTGTGAGAAAGAGGCCTAAAAGGAAAATGCCATTGCCTTTGGATTTATTCAAAGAAAAGTTGCCTAAATGGCAAGAGGAGTATTAAAGTATTCGCAAGAGCTATGGGTTATGAGAATGACAAGTGCATCAGTCAACATTCGAGGACGAATGTTCCAAAGGGGGGGAATGATGTTACACCCCATGTTTTTGGACGTAAAAGTACTCCATGAATAAATTGATGAAAGCTCAAAAATGTTATATTACATCCCGCATTTTCGTACATTAAAGTTTCCTCGTAAGTTAATCATTGTAAGTTTGGGAATGGGATTATTTTGAGATTTTAAGCAGTATGTTATTTCAAACAAGCGATGAGTAAATTCGTGAAGATGAGAGGATAAGCAAATCGAAGAAAATGAATTTCGTCGAAGTTTGACATTTTGGGATAAAATACGGCCTGAGCTAAAATACCCAGTATTTATGGACTAGTGCCATACAAGGTACCACATGACCATGATAGTAAGGTACCGGGTGCCCATAGCGGCCCATCGGTTTGGGTCGTGACACATTGTCCAAATCTGTTCTGAACAA
>AWOL01S0001774.1:340358-408938 GCA_000715115.1 Nicotiana otophora
CGACCACAGACCGTAGTGTGAGAAAGAGGCCTAAAAGGAAAATGCCATTGCCTTTGGATTTATTCAAAGAAAAGTTGCCTAAATGGCAAGAGGAGTATTAAAGTATTCGCAAGAGCTATGGGTTATGAGAATGACAAGTGCATCAGTCAACATTCGAGGACGAATGTTCCAAAGGGGGGGAATGATGTTACACCCCATGTTTTTGGACGTAAAAGTACTCCATGAATAAATTGATGAAAGCTCAAAAATGTTATATTACATCCCGCATTTTCGTACATTAAAGTTTCCTCGTAAGTTAATCATTGTAAGTTTGGGAATGGGATTATTTTGAGATTTTAAGCAGTATGTTATTTCAAACAAGTGATGAGTAAATTCGTGAAGATGAGAGGATAAGCAAATCGAAGAAAACGAATTTCGTCTAAGTTTGACATTTTGGGATAAAATACGGCCTGAGCTAAAATACCCAGTATTTATGGACTAGTGCCATACAAGGTACCACATGACCATGATAGTAAGGTACCGGGTGCCCATAGCGGCCCATCGGTTTGGGTCGTGACACATTGTCCAAATCTGTTCCGAACAATTCTGCTTCGCGAACTTCGAACCAACCAATTGGTGGTCTACACCTTCGCCCATACAAACTATGGTTTTCAAATAAGCGAGATAATCGTATTGTAAGGTCCATATTTACCATGTCCACTAAAGGATATGTATATTCTATGGTAAAACACTATGATTTGTGCTGCTTTACTTTCACTTGCTGACAAATCAGACACTTGGCCGCAAAGTCTGTGACGTTCTTTTTCATGTCGTTCCACCAATAAATCTTCTTGAGATCATGATACATGTTTGGGGAACCTCGATAGATATAATACTTGGAATGATGGGATTCTAACATAATACTCACTCTCTATGTCCATTTACATCTAGGACACACAATCCGTCTTGGTACCTCAAAGTACCATCATCTCCCCTAGTTCAAAAGCCACCATCTTATGCATGTTAATCCCCTCTTTTAACTTCCAACAAGTAGGGATCTCCTTCAGTTCAGGTACCAACGAGGAACAAGTCCTATTCTGGAAAACAATTCCACCACCTTCGAAATCCGAAAGTCGGACTCCTAGCTTGACTAAGCAGTGAACTTCTATCACCATAGTTCTCTTGTCTGCCTCAATCATGAGGTATACTTCTCATACTTGATTATGTTTTTAAGGTACTTCCTGAAAACACTTATAGTATTAATGTGAGCTAAGTCCTTAACCAGTACACCGATGATTATAGTCTCGTGCCATGGCACTACCCTCATAATACATAACTGGGCATGATTTTACAGTTTTTATATCCTATGCTAAATATGTGGGTTTAAATCTCCAACCGGACTTACTGAAGATTTTCACAACTCCCCCTTAAACCAAATGTTCAGGTCTTGTACTTGCGGATCCTTCTCTTTTGTTTTTTGGTATCCGACCAACTTTCCTTATTTTCTGCAATTCTATGCACTTTACGTCAGTGATGGCTCATCATCCGACTTACTTTTGAGAAATCTTTCTTACTAGGACAAACCAAATTACTTACATAAAAAGAAAGCTAACACATTCATAACTATCATACACAATCTTAATGATTTATCTCTGCTCATACTGTCGATCTTGGGGAGAGCCCTTTTTGAAAATTAATAAAGGCTATTCTTTTGTGGTTGGCTCTCTTACTACCTAGCTGATTTTTTTTGTTCTTCCACTGATGTGGTCGACAACACACCGATAAGAAGGACTCTACTAGATACGGCTCTGAGACATACTAGGACACTTTAAAACCTTAGGCTCTGATAACAAGCTTTCACGCGCCGACCGCAGGGACCGCAACCGGTGCACAGCCGAGATACCCCGGTTAATCAAGCCTCAAAGATGTCTTCTATCCAACCTTGCCCATTAAAAATATAAAAATAAGTTCAAGTGATAGACAAGAGAAGAGTCATGTGTTCCATATTCCTTTTCCATTACTCAAAGTAGATTCATTTACGATTTCCAAAATATTAAAAGTTTATAGATATGATGAAAAACATGTTTGCCAAAATACCAACACTTCTAGTTCAATTCCAAACATCAAACAGCACCCACACTATGTCTACGAAGCATCTAAGTAAAATAGTAGAGTAGAATAAAAGTGTCGGCGATAAGGCCCCGACTATACCTCAGAGCACAAAATACAACATCAAATGACATAAAGCCTAGAACATAGTAGGCCTCACCAAAACCTACTGAGTATAGAGTAACTGCTAACGAGGATCNATATTTGCATCCTACTTGTTAATTAAAGTGCCTAAATTATATTAGAACTTGCTAGAGGATTTTTTGAAAGACCGCTAACGAAAATTTGTATTATTTTGTGTATGAATCATTAATAACGTTTAAGCCAAATGCTTATAAAATATCCTTCTCTTCTTCTAGAGCAGGCCGAACGCCTCGGCAATAGATAGATACATCTATGGTCCATGCCGCTCGACCCTCGGCAATGTACTCATTATTCTGGATCGGGTCGTATGACCTCAGCATAAATCGTACTTAATAATAATAATTACACGATACTTTGATGTATTTATTGCAGCTTGTGAAGATAAATGACTTATTGAAAATTATGAAATTTTGAAAAACTTATTAGCTCCTGTTTGCTAAGGAAACTTGTTATTATTCACATAACCCATGTTTATTTAAATATTTCTATCTTAATATTATTGACCCATAGTAAGTGTCGAAGTCGACCCCTCGTCACTACTTCTTCGAGGTTAGACTTGATACTTACTGGGTACGCGTTGATTAACGTACTCATGCTACACTTGATGCACTTTTTGTGCAAGATCTGAGACAGGTGCATCAGGCGGTCCCACTGGCGCGCATCCTAGATATCCCGAGGCCTAGTGATGACTGCCTTCTGAGCTGTTCTGCAGCCCCTAGAGTCTCCCTTTTGTATTTGTGTTCTGTCTATTTATGTTCAGACAATAATTAGAATTTTGTACAATCTACTAGATTCTCATATACTTGTGATACCGGGTCTTGACACATACACTAATAGAATTGTGGTTTTGGACTGTTACTTTAGTTATGAACACACTCAACTGTTTTGTTTTATTTAATTAAACCTTTTTTTTCCAAAATCTTGCAAATAAGGAAAGTTTAATTACTCGAAAACTTATAAAAAGTGAAATAATTTGTCTAATTCACTATTTGGCTTGCCTAGCGGTAACGTCGGGTGCCAACACGACTTATAGGTGAAATTGGGCCGTGACAACCCGGTATCATAGCATTAGGTTCACGTAGGTCTCACAAGTTATAAACAAGCCTAATAGAGTCTTGCAGATCGGTATGGAGACGTTTGTACTAATCTTCGAGAGGCTATAGGGTGTTAGGAAACTACTTTCTTCATCTCCTATGTTGATATTGGTAGCAGACCTCAGTAACAATAAAATGTAAGAGTTATGGTATAGTATGACCTACCTAGATGTAGTAAAGTCATATGAATAGATAACCGGGTCTATGAAATAAGATATAGCAATATTCATAAGTTCAACAAAGTACCGAGCAGAGAACTTCAGTGCACTTATAGATGCCCAGAGGGACATCTTATCAAGCTCTGTATGTGCTTACAAAGTGAGGCATAGATATTGGCTAAAAACTAGAGGAAAAAGGAGAAAAGAGTCGCATAGGCGCACATGCAAGGAAAACGTCATACAGGCTGCATGAAAGAAGGTAGCAAGACTTACGAGATTGGAAGAATTCCGACCACAGACCGTAGTGTGAGAAAGAGGCCTAAAAGGAAAATGCCATTGCCTTTGGATTTATTCAAAGAAAAGTTGCCTAAATGGCAAGAGGAGTATTAAAGTATTCGCAAGAGCTATGGGTTATGAGAATGACAAGTGCATCAGTCAACATTCGAGGACGAATGTTCCAAAGGGGGGGAATGATGTTACACCCCATGTTTTTGGACGTAAAAGTACTCCATGAATAAATTGATGAAAGCTCAAAAATGTGATATTACATCCCGCATTTTCGTACATTAAAGTTTCCTCGTAAGTTAATCATTGTAAGTTTGGGAATGGGATTATTTTGAGATTATAAGCAGTATGTTATTTCAAACAAGCGATGAGTAAATTCGTGAAGATGAGAGGATAAGCAAATCGAAGAAAATGAATTTCGTCGAAGTTTGACATTTTGGGATAAAATACGGCCTGAGCTAAAATACCCAGTATTTATGGACTAGTGCCATACAAGGTACCACATGACCATGATAGTAAGGTACCGGGTGCCCATAGCGGCCCATCGGTTTGGGTCGTGACACATTGTCCAAATCTGTTCTGAACAACTCCGCTTCGCGAACTTCGAACCAACCAATTGGTGGTCTACACCTTCGCCCATACAAACTATGGTTTTCAAATAAGCGAGATAATCGTATTGTAAGGTCCATATTTACCATGTCCACTAAAGGATATGTATATTCTATGGTAAAACACTATGATTTGTGCTGCTTTACTTTCACTTGCTGACAAATCAGACACTTNAAGACCGCCAGCTGTTGAATTACCTGCATCCATTGAAGATGTAGCACCCCCATCAAAAGGGACATTAGTACATATGGAATAGTACTAATATGTAAAGCTAAATGTCCTCTAACGAAATAGAACGCCAATGAAATAAAGGGAAACATCATGAAAGCAACAAGTAATAATCAATGATATCCAAATTCCAAGTTAAAACATAACAATTTTCAAAATACGAAAATAACATATATTTTTGGTTGGGAGATCATTAGCACCAATATAGCACCATGTTTTTATCATGGAGTCTGATCACGCACGATCGAATAAGCCATCTCCCCACGGACAATGTGATGCAAAAAAAGGTGTTACCAAGAGTAGTACCACGATGTGCGCAGCATGGCGTCCAATCTTCACCTGATCGGCTAGGTTGACTTCTTACATATGCCGTGTGGTTTTACTTTCCAATTCACAAGTAATATCAATCTCATCCCAAATAAGGGGAATAATCACAATCCACCCTACACTGGCACGTGTAGTTTCAGGCGTGGGCCATATGAACCACCCTTCCTCGGTTTGCTAATGATACTCCCAAAAATATATTTTTTTTGCGCACAAGGTAATATAAATACAAATGTATTCACCTCATAATCTTTCACATTGTATAAATCCTAATTAGTATTTTCAACCTCTCATCACAACAGTATTTTCTTGGCTCTTTTGGCCATTCACAAGTTTCTTTATTCATGGCATGGTGGTCTTATTTCATGTCCCTCACTATTCTCAAGGCATAACCAAGTCAAGAGAAATTGCTTTCAATTTAAATCACAACACAAGGCTTCCTACTCCTAACAAAAATAAAAACTAACTACACCCGGTTCAAACAAAACCCTTGAAAAAGAACTGCGGCCCAATGAAAAACCAAGGGGGAATTATTACACTACCCTACAAAAGAAAATATTTTTTGTCTTTTTCTTTTGACTTTAATCCCTCAAGAAACCTGTCGGTGATATCCATCGTCGGGACAAATCAAAAAATTTTAATTTTTTTTAATTTTTATGTTTTTTTTCTTTTTTTAACTATTAAAAACAAAAACAAACTAAAACTAGTATACATACAACATACAAATATCTCCCACCCCACATATTATGTTGTGGCATGTCCCCATGACACACAATTAAAAAGCATAAGGTAAAAGAAACTTCCTTGAATCTCTAGTCGGGGTCAGAATAAAAGTCGGGTTCCATTCTTCTCTCCCGAACTAGTGTGCACATCTATGAAGACAACTTCTTCTTAGCCTTCTTGGGGTACACCCCGCACTTATCTTGTTCACTAACTGCAGCCTTCTCTTTTGAACTCTTCACCTTCCACTCAACACTTGCAGTTGGCTTCTCCTTTTTCACTCCCGTTACTACATTCATCTCGAAAGTCACCGTCTGCTCACCCACTCTAAGCATCAGTTTTCTATCATGTATGTCTAATATTGCTTTTCCCGTTGCTAAGAATGGTCTTCCTAAGATGAGGGGGACCTCCTTATTTTCCTCCATCTTCACCACTATGAAATCTATAGGAAATACAAACTTATCTACCCGAACTAAGACAACTTCCACTATCCCCTCAGGTATGATAGTTGTTTGGTCTGCCAACTGCAAAGATATTGGTGCAGACCTTATCTCTCCAATCTCATTCTCCAGCTTCCTGTAAATAGACAAATGCATTAAATTAATTGAGGCACTGGAATCACATAAAGACTTATCAAAATTAAGAGTGCCTAACGAGCAAGGTATAGTAAAACTCTCTGGATCTCCACACTTTTGTGGAAGTTTGTTTTTCAAGATTGTACTGCAATGCTCTGTGAGCTTGACCACTGAGGACTCTTCTACTTCCTCTTCTTTGTAAGGACCTCCTTCAAGAATTTGGCATAAGCTGGCATTTGTGAGAGCACTTCTGTGAATGGCAAATTTACGTTAATCTATTTTAACATAGCTAGAAATCTCTCAAATTGCTTATCCAGCTTTTCTCTATATAACTTTTGGGGAAAAGGTAGAGCAGTCATGTGCTCACTCTCATTACGATCCTCCTTTCTAGAAGTGTCCTCCGTTTACTTTTTGTCAGCTTCCTTCTTGCCTTTCTTCTTCTTATCAACTTCAATTTTCAGCTTCTCTTCACTTTCTTTTTCAGGTACTGCTTCTTTTTGGACTGTAATGGGATCTTTCAACACTTGTCCGCTTCTCAATGTTACAACATTCATTGTTTCTTTGGGTTTTCTTTCAGTATCAGCTGGCAGAGTACCTGGGATTCTCTCAGACAATACCATTGCAATTTGCCCCACTTGTCTCTCCAGATTTCGAAGACCAGTACCTATTTCCTTGATAGCTGCTCCATGTTTCCTTATAGATGCACTATGAATTTCAAGCTTCTCATCAGTTTTCTGAATAAAGGATTTCATGAGATCTTCAAAGCCCGAATGAATGGGCTATTGAGGCTGAAATTGCTGCCTCTACTAATTTTGGAAAACTGGAGCTCCTTGTCCCTGGGGTCTAGGAATATTCTATTGTCACACATTTGCTGTACCCCCAGGTAAACTCCATGAAAAACTGGGGTGTCTCTGACCTATTGCATTGAAGTTATAATTCCCAACATCATTAACTTCCTCAGTTGAGGCTAGACACTCATGAGTAGGGTGTCCTCTTTCACATATATCACAAGATGCGTGGGGCTCACTATGTATTACAACAAAGGTCGACTTCCTTATTTCCTTTGCCATGGCATCAAGCTGTACCTGCACAGATATGTTAGTATCAACTTGGTGAACACCAGTTGATCTTCTTCTTTCAACAATCTCAGAGGGCCACTGATTTGCATCTTTAGATAACTCATCTAGAGTCTTCTTCATCAACGAGCCTCCGACTGCATTGCTCAATGTTCTGCGAGCGACATGTGTCAATCCATCCCAAAAGTCCTGGAGTTGCATCCAGAGTTTAATTCTACCATGTTGACACTTTTGCACTATCTCCTTAAACCTCTCCCAAGTTTCAAACACAGTTTTAGTCTCGTTCTGGATAAAGTTATGGATTTCTTTTCTAAACTTGCCCGTCTTAGTTGATGAGAAATATTTATCAAGAAATGTTTTGGTCATCTCATCCCATGTTCTAATCGACCCATTAGGCAAGCTTCGAAGCCAATGCTTTGCATCTTCTTTGAGTGTGAAGGGGAATGCCCTTAAGTAGACTGCATCTTGTGACACACCATTGTATTGAAAGGTGTTCATAATCTCCTCGAAGTCCATCAGATAATTGTTTGGATCTTCGTTCATCTTTCCTCTGAAGACACAGTTGTTTTGCAGAGTTTGAAGCAAACCCCGCTTCAACTCAAAATTGTTAGCTGCCACTGGAGGTGGTCTCACACTTGATAAGCCTTGCTTGTAGACTGGTCTAGCATAATCGCCAAGTGGTCTCCCGGCACCGGGAGCTATATTTCTGAATTGGTCTACACCGAAAGGTTGTTTATGAGCAATTTTCCGAGCCCTCTCCTCTTCATAGACAAGTTGTGCATTCCAAAAAGCTGCTTCCTCAGCATCCCTTGCATCATTTTTTCTTTGCTGGGCTGCCTCTCTTGCAGCCAAATAACCGTTATCATCATCTCCAGCCATAATTTACTTGGTTGAGGATTGCCCAGCCTTCTCTATACTCTCGGGGAGATCTCTTTCCTTCCTCAACTGTCGTAGTGGTTTCTCGATCTCTAGGTCGCATGGTAGAAATTCTCTCCCAGAAGATCGAGTCATGCACCAATCCAACCTGTAGCATGCACACAGTTATAGAAACCAAACATAAAATTCCTGAATTAGAACCACAAACTATTTCAAATACTATTGATTGCCAATCCCCAGCAACGACGTCAAAATTTGACGAGTGCAAAACACACACTTAAATATGCTCGCTAGTCGAATATAGTATAATATAATATTGTATCCACATGGATTGGAGTTAAATATTATTTTCATAGTTTATATCTTGATTGCTATCCAAGGTGATCAACAATTGAGATTTTTGTGATTAAAACTAGAATTAACTAAAAGTCTAACTTATTGTCGAATGACACTCTAACAAAAGTAAGCAAGGAAGATATCAATGGGAGAAAATGCGGATTGATTGGATAGGTGCAAGATAAATGTTTGGGACTTAACTCTAGTTAATTAACTTCTAATGTTCAAGTAAGTCTCTCGAATTCACTCAATTATTAGTTCAAACTTTTAGTAGAAACTCCTCTCCCAATTAAGTCTCAACCTCACAATATGAACCAATTTAATCTCAGTGAAGATATGCAAGAATTCGTAGTAGATTGGTCTTTAGGAGAACCTCTCTCGATTATCCACCTAATTAGGTTTAATCAATAATTCAACTAGTCTCTTTCGATTACTAAGAAGAATTAATGAACTCAACCAACAAGATAATGCAACAATATCCCAAGTTATGCCTCTCTCGATTACATGAACATGTGAATATAGATGCAACAATGAAATCATCCAAAACGATTCACTACATAAAAACTAGAGTTATAATCCACATACAAATATTAATACACCAAATCTATCAAACCTTAAAGAGAGCTACTTCATAGAGATGAAGTAATTCATCACAAATAAGTATAAGTTAAAAGAAAACATAAATGATCCAAACTCTTGTCTTGAGTGAGGATTGAATTATGACATCCTTGTGCTCTTGCTTCTCCCACTTTTCCTTAGTCTCGTTAGGTTTTAGATGTGTCAAAAGTCCAGAAAATACCATTTTTCCATGTATATATACCAAGTAGGTTGGGCCCAAACGAAAACACCTTTTCCTACGCGAAATAGGACAACTTCCGGAACTGGACGTGCACGGCCGCGCACTGGCCGCACACCTCTACCAGTATATTGCCTTACTTTCACTCCCAATGCGTGCTCGCGCACCTGGGTGGCATCCTGTTCAATTCTTCATTTCTCTCGTTAAGTGCACTATTGTCTGTTGATCCCCGAACACGATCCCAACTTAATCCTTTGGCTTTTACTCAGACCTCAAAACTCTAAAATAGCTCGAATTCATTCCATAACATCTGCGTAGCTTGGAATCACTCCTACAAGGCATAAAACACATAATTAGTGCAAAACACTAGCGATTAAAGCTGAAACTTAATTAAAGTGCAGTAAAGTAGAGTACAATAGGCAACTAAAACACAAGATTATAGCCTACCATCAGTGTGTCCGTATCTATTCTCTCAGATCGGGGGCACTTAATTTACATTGCAGTTTTGGAGAGCGTTACAACGAGAGTTGGGCACATAGGTCGAGCTGAGTACAACATTTCATCACGAGACGGATAGGCAGTCCGATCACATTATTCAGATATTGGAGGACATGTCACGTGTCTGAGTCATTAATTTTGGAGGTTCATGGGATCAGTTTCTTCCATTAGCAGAGTTCTCCTACAACAACAACTTCCAGTCAAATATTTAGATGTCTCTTTATGAGGCCTTATATGGGAGGAGCTGTCGTTCTCCAATTGGTGGGTTTGAGCCTAGGGAGGCTAAGTTGTTGGTCATTGATTTTGTCCATGATGCCTTGGAGAATGTAAAGGTGATTCAGGAGCGGCTTCGCATAACACAGTCTAGGCAGAAGAGTTTTGCTGACAGAAAGGCTCGTGATGTTGCATACATGGTAGGTGAGAAGGTTCTACTTAGAGCTTCGCTCATGAAGGGTGCGATGGGATTCGGGAAGAAGGGAAAGTTGAGCTCCAGGTATATTGGACCTTTTGAGGTGCTTGAGAGGGTTGGAGAGGTGGCCTACAGATTTACCTTGCCACCTTATTTATTAGGTTTTCAATAGTTTTTCATATTTTGATGCTCCCTAAGTAGTATGGTAATCTGCCACATGTTTTGGAATTCAGCACGATATATCTAGATGGGTATTTGACCTATGAAGTGGAGCTGGTGTCCATTCTGCATCGACATGTTCAAAGGCTGAGGTCGAAGAACATAGCTTCAGTGAAGGTGCATTGGAGGGGTCAGCCAGTCGAGGAGGCTACATGGGAGACCGAGCGGGAGCTGTGAGGCAGATATCCACACCTATTTCAAATTCCAGGTATGATTCTAGACCTGTTCGAGGACGAACGTTTGTTTAAGAGGGGGAGAATGTAACGACTCGGCCAACTGTTTTGAGTATTTTAGACCCGATTCCCCCGTTTGATACTTTACATATGTGTATTTATGGTTATGCGACTTGCGGGGTTGCTTGGTGTGATTTCGGTAGAGTTTTGGTGTGATTTGGGACACTTAGTCCTTTGGTTGAAGGCTTTGGTTGTAAGGGTAAACCGGAGATTGACTTTTGTGTATACAACTCCAAAATGGTGTTTTGATGGCTCCAATAACTTTGGCGAACTTGGGCGTATGTTCGAACGTGAATTTGGAGGTCTGTGGACTATTTTATCTTGAATTGGCGAACGTTGGAAAAGTTGAAAGTTTTAAAGGTTGATAGATTTGACTAAGGCTGGCATGTGGGCCGGGTCCGGTCCTAAGTGGGCTTCGTGGGCCGGTCCTAAGTGGGTCCGGTCCCAACTTAAATGGGCCAATGTGGGCCCGGGCTTTTTGTTGGAATCGGCCCGGGAGCGGGCCCACAAACTAATGGTCCCGGGCTAAGTGGGCCGATCCCAGGATCAAGTGGGCCCAAGTGGGTCCAAGTGGGCCCAACATATACTTTTTATTTTTTAAATTTTTTTATAGAAGTTAGAGAAAAAGAATGGTAATAAAAATATCTAAGGCAATTCCTTGTAAATTATATTATAGAATTGTGACCTAAGTTTTTTAATTCAAATTGAAAGTCAAAAATATTGTAAAGAGAAATTCAAAGCAATGCGTTATAATTTTATTATAGCATAATATCTTTCTTAGTCTTCCTCCCCCTATGGAATGAGCACAACAAGGTGCTAATACCACCATTGAGAAGAAAAAGAAACTAATCAAGATGTGCCAAAATACAAGTTACATATTAATTTTTGTTCATACAAGTTACATGGTATTTCTTACAAATTTCATATAATCCTCAAAGGTCCGGTGGAATTTTCGTTGGTGGTGGCGAAAAAGAAGCTTGGTCATTATCGCTTCCGGGCGAAGCAGCATCCTCCGCAACTGATATTATTTTATCATTAATGCAAAAATATCTACAAATATCCGTAACCGTGCTAGAAATAAACTGCCCCGTGTGACGTGAATTAATTATTCTAAAAGTAATAATGCGCTTTTGCATTATCCAATCCTCATCAATTCAATGACTGGTAACAATAAGGTAATCACAGTCATTACCACTTTTACCAATATCAGTTGTAATAGCAACACGACAATTTATATGAGTAAATAAATAGCGCAAATATTGTTCATATTTATGTTTATATTTATAAATATCGCTCTTTACGATTGTGCGAGGAAAACCTTTATAAGTAGGATTATAAACTTTTCTAATATAATGCAACAAGTGAGGGTTAGAAGGGAAACTATAGGGTAAGTACATAACAGTAACCATTTTTGCCAATTCTTTCCGATCTTTTTTTGGATCATAATATAAAATACCACCGGTAATAGTGTTAATTCCCGGTTGAAATTAATTAGACCCGGTACTAAGGTCATCCTGATTAGGTATACTTGTCCCCTCAGCCAAAGCTTTCATAGGAAAATATCTAGCTTTATCTTGAGGGTGTAGCAATATGTGTCTAGTCAAACTTCCCGTCCCCCCAACTTCCAACATATTTAAAAACTAACTCTTTGCCACAAGTTTTACACTTAGCCCTATTTTTTTCTCTTAGTTGAGTAAAGAATAGCCAAACAACAGATGTCTCTGTCCGTTTAGAAGTTTGTCTAGAAAAAGTAGGGGCAGTAACAGGAGGGTCAGACAAGGCATTATTTGGATTATTATTAGTTGGGTTAACTCCAGGAGCAGGATTAGTGGGTGCATCGTCATCCGATTGCATTTCATCAAAATCTATTTCTTTATCATCATTTTCATCAATAGTTGGATTACCATAAAGAGCATTCATATATTCATGGTTTAATGGTTCACCGGGTGCAATATTATGGCAAAATTGACTCTCGGTAAATTGTAATAAACTATTATCGCTATCAAGAATAGCAGATGTAGGACGGGTAACAGGTTTGGGTCGGGGAGCCGGGGGAAGTGGAGGAGGAACAGATTGGCCACTAGATTTACCACTCTTGGATTTTTCCTTATTTTTACTAAATATGTTTTTAAGGAATAAGTCATCTTAATTAATCAAGCAATACAAAGTAAATAAAATAAATAAAACTATAATATTAAAACTTAAGAGTTGGAACGAGTTTACCGAATTGACGAGCAACTTGTTGAAAATTAATTATCGTTGAAGACTTGAAGACTTCAATTCACCAACTTCACAATTTTTCACAAATTATAACAATAAAGTAAGCAATTTTAGAAGAAAATTAGAGAGAGATTGATGATTTTGTAAGAAAAATAAAAGATTGAGGGGGTATTTATAGTTAAAAATAGGAAAAAAATATAATTATAAAAAGTTTGGGGTTAAAACAAAGTTGGGGGAGCTAAATGACTATTTTGGCAGAGGAAATGACTACATTTTAAATGCCCCACAGGGCAAATTTTGTTTTTAAAATTAGAGCCGTTGGGACCGTTTAGGCCCGCTAGGACCGGTCCGGTCCCGGTCCCAAACGGTTCGATCTCGGGGGCCTCACGCAAAGGACCGGCCCACTTGCCAGGACCACCTCCCCCGGTCTCGGTCTTAAACGGTTAGGACCGTTTAGGCCCACTACCCATATGGGCCGGCCCACTTGCCAAGGTTAGGTTTGACCGAGGATTGACTTTATTAATTTCGAGCTCGAATTGTGATTTTGGGAGTTGGTATAGGTCCATTGTATCATTTGGGACTTGCATGCAAAATTTGAGGTCATTTGGAGTTGTTTAGGCTTGTTTGGCACAAGTTTTGAATTTGAAAATGTTCATTAGTTCATTAGGCTTGAATTGAGGTGCGATTCATTTTTTTGATATTGTTTGGTGTGATTTGAGGCCCTCGAGTAGGTTCGTGTTATATTTTGGGATTGGTTGGTATGTTTGGACAAGATCCCGGGGGCCTCGGGTGAGTTTCGGATTGAGTTCGGATCACTTGGGGACTTAGAGGAATTGCTGAAGTCTGCTCAGATCGGGTGCTTTCGCACCTACGATGTTTAGGCCGCAGAAGCGACTGGTTGGCTATAGATGCGATGATTAATTGGGAGGCTGGGTTCGCAAGTGTGGACAGGGGGGCGCAAATGTACAAACACAAAACGGAGACATCTTCGCAGATGCGGATATGGGCTGGACGAGCGGGGACCGCAGGTGCAGTGCATTGTCCGCAGAAACGGAAGCGCAAGTACGCATGTTTAGCCGCAGAAGCGAAAGTTCTAGTGTTGAAGGAAAATCACAGATGTGATGTCTTAGCCGTAAATGCGGAATCGCAGATGCAGTTAAATGACAGCAGATGGGGAATTCACTGGGCATAATAGCTTGGACGAGGGGTTTTATTTCATTTATCACGCTTTGAGTTATAGAGCTCAGTTTTGCGCTATTTTGGAGGAGATTTTTACTATTTGGTTTGGGATAAATGTTTTTTGACTCAGATTTGTTATTATTTCATGATTCAACGTCGATTTAGTGTTTGATTAGTGATTTGAATTGAAAGAATTTGGGATATTGGTAAAAGCTTTTAAAAAATATAAATTGACGATTTGAAGGCCGATTAAAGGCCTGAATTAGATGATTTTATTATGGTTGGACTCGTATCAGAATGGGTGTTAAGAATTTGTGAGCTTGGTCGGGTTCCGAGGTGCAAGCCTGGGGTTGGCTTATTGAGTTGACTTTTTGATTTTCATTAAAGATCGAATCTTTATTATTCGGAATTACTTCCTATGGCTTTTATTTATGATGTTAAAGTATTTTGGATAGATTCAAGCCGTCCGGAATTTGATTTGCATAGGAAGGGCTTCGTAGTGGAGCTTGTTTGAGATAAGTATCTTGCCTAACCTTGTGGAAGAAAACTTCCCCGTATGATTTGATTTGTTTGCTTTATTTGGACTATGTGATCGATGTGTACATAAGGTGATGAGTGTGTACACGAACGTATGCGTGTTGTTTTGACCGGAGTAGACTGTAGGCTATTAATATGCCTTAATGTGATAATGAACTTTATATGAAACTTGTGAATTCTTTTTATGATTATTTGTTCATACTCATTTTGTTGGCATAACCATATGCATGCTTTATCTATTGAATATCCCTCCGCTTCTATGATTATTTATTTTTTCCTCGTGCACGGTTGTTGGAAGTTGTGAACTTATATTTTGATGACTCCTCGGTACTATTGTTGTGATATTGTGGCACTTGGCATTTATGGTTTTGTGGTACCATGGCATTTGTGGACATGTTGAGCGGATTGATTGGGATGTCAGCACGAGGTTGTGTCGTGCAATTGCTTTGTTTATGGTTGTGTGCGTGGGGACAAATAAGGGTGGCATTATCTTAGGCTGCCCACGTGGAATAACAAGGGTGGCTATAAGCGCATGTGGCGAAATAAGGGTAGCATATCAATTTATGTGCACATGCGGTGTAATAAGGGTGGAATTTGATGATGTTATGTGATATTTCAGGGTGTCTTGTTATTGTTGACTGTGTCGAGACGGGGTTGGTATTCCATTCTCATAATTATGTCTGAAAGCTTACGTATTGCTCTTACCTGAGTTAATGATAATATTTGATATTTTATCACATGTCCTACCTCTATTTGATGTTTTGTGATCAAGATGAGTTTTACTACATTGAGTTGTTATTACTTGTTAAAAAAAGGGGGTTGTCATTACTATTTTCTGTTATATTCCAATTATTAGTTTTCTTCGATATATAATTATCGCACATGTTATTTGTATAGTGAGTATCACACGACTTGAACTTCGTCACTACTCCACCGATGTTAGTCTTGATACTTACTGGGTACCGATTATGGTACACTCATACTACTCTTTTGTACATCTTTGTGCAAATCCAGATACCTCGGACCGGACTGATCGACACTGAGGCTTAGCACATACCGGAGACTTCAAGGTATCCCTTCATGATCCAACCACAGGCCTCAGATTCACCCTCTTGTTTCACTTCCACTGTTTATAAATTTCAAACAGTACTATATTTTGCTACTGAACTCGTGTATTTAGTTAGAGCTTGTACTCTGTACCACCTAGTTTTGGGATATTATGTTGAGTATTTGCCGCTTCGGCCTGTATTATTCTTATTTCTGCTTTTATGTTAAACTCCGTTTTCGTTATTTCATGCTTTAATTGTTTTAATTAATGTTGAGAGACGAGCTTACCTAGTTTGGAGACTAGGTGTCATCACGACTCTTAAGGAGAGATTTTGGGTCGTGACAGTTTCAGCAGCACCAATCCACAAAAACCTTCTACATATATCATCTCTATAAATTGAATGATCTTATTAGACAAGACAAACACCTATTCCTAGAAATTCTAAATGACAAAGGATACACTTTTGATCAGCTGCGTTTTGCCTGCATAGGACAAGAAATTAGCAGGTCATGAAGTGATCCTTCCAAGAATTTTCTCAATAAGGGGTTCACACTAGAGAATAGACGGTCTTTTACAACTCAAGGGCACTCCCAGGTTCCTAAACGGTGATTTACCTTTCATAAAGACCAAAATATCAATTATTTTTATTGCATAGTAGGGAATACTACTCTAAAGTATACTGAACTCTTACTGGTGTGTGCTATTAAGCCAAATGCTCTAGAGAAAACCTGAAACTTCTCATTTTGAACTTAGGCTGAAGGGACATCTCCGTTGATGAAAAGGAATAGCTCATCAACAAAACTCAATTGTTGAGCTTTGAACACTTAGGGTGGAATTTAAAGTCAGTTATGAATTGCGGAGGTTTTAGTAATTTGCACAGATACTACATGGCTAAGTAAAAAAAGAAACGGGTTTAAGGGATCCTCTTAGTTGGAAAAGACTTTACAAGCTTCAACTGATAATAATTAAGTACAACACAATCCTTATACATATCATAATCCATCTTACAGTTATTTAAGGAAAACCTAGTAGTACCAGAACGTGCTCAATATAAGACCGTTCCACTTAGTCATAAGCTTTTTCATATCAATTATTAGCATGCATCTAGGTGAAATTTCTTTCCTCCAAACCTTTCACTAAAACTCACGACTCATAATAATATTAGATAGAATTAATCTCATAAGGACAAAGATTGTCTGACAGTTATCAATAGATCATCCATTACTTCTTGAAGCCTACTAGTTAAACTCTTTGAGATGATTTTGTACAAAATAGTTTAGCAAGAGATTGGTCACAACTTTTTTATAGAAGAAGAATATTTGTCCTAGGGGATCGGTGTAATGGTGGTATAATTGATAGCTTTATAAATTTCTACCGTTACAAAGAAATCCAAAATAGTACTATCTATTACTACATTGGCTATGTCTTCTTGAAAAATACAACGTTGAAACCATCAAATCTAGAAGGGTTTTTTTTATCATCTATAGCATAGCGCATTTTATCTCCTCGTATGTGACCGGCTTTATAAGCTGGAAATTTTGCACTCTAATCAGCAAGTAACCATTCTTTATATATTACCTGGCTGAACTACAGGAAGTTGGTGAGCAATTCTACGTTCCGCATTGATCTTTGTAAAACTTAAGCATTTCTTCTTCAATTTCAGCTGCAGCTTGGAATATTTCACTAGTTGAGGCTACTAGTTTTTTGATTTGACTATGGGCTTGCTTGTTTTTCAAGCAGGCAAAACAATATGCAGTAGAAGTATCTCCTGGCTTGAGCCACTATACTCTTGATTTCTGTTAGGCAATATTTTAATTCCTTAATTCTCTGTTTGAACTAGCTAATGATAATGATCAAAGTTCCTCATTTAACTATGGATGGTCTTCAAATCTTCCCTTTCTTTCTTCCCCATTTATTCAACATAATTAAACTCCTTCTTTGTCATTTTCTTCATACCATCATCATTCTTTTGAGTTTATCCCGCGCGTATACCTTTCATAGATAATTGGTGGCTAGTTTTCTTCCGATAGGATTCAACTTCTTACAAAAAGTTTAAATGGTTTGCCAAGTAATTAAAAGACCTAATGGTGGCTCCTTGTTCTGGCATGTGTTCAAACTTTATACACAAAGAAAAATGGTCAGAGAAGAGGAGATCCATAATTAATCCTTCCAGGTTAGGCCATTTCCATATCAGCTTTGCATTGAAAAGAATTCTGTCTATTTCGCTATGTATATGGTTTTTTGTCCATGTGAACATTCGTCTAGCAGTCTACAGTTCTTTCATATTTTTCATGTCCACTTTTGCACTAGATTACCTTGTATTCTGCCTTTAGGATGTATAGTGTTAAAATCTTTCATAGTATTCCTGGGCCAAGTCATGTTATCTGTCAATATTTGTACGTCATCCCATACTTCTTTCATATCTTGGACTGTATACAACCTATAAATTACCACAAAATGAAATCCAGTATTTAACTATAGTATGTTGACATAGCCATAGATGATCTGATGATGTATGTTGATCACATTAAAATCAACAACTGAAGGATCCCACATAACCCAAATTCTACCTCTAGGATCAGTTGGAGCATTTCTTTCTTTCACTCTATTTTCTACTACTGCAATTAATACTACCTTATTCTCCATATACAACACCTTTAATTCTTTCTGTTTATATACTTTGTTCATCACTTATAATATTTCATGCAATAATGTTCATCTTGAGTATAATATGGGAAGTTGAAACTCACCCGGATCTCCATTATGGCTACTTTATCCCATCTCATAATATCTCCTAGTTACTTGTATCATAGGTTGGCCAAAATTAAACTGAGGCCTAAAAGCATTGGCATCTGACAGTTGCATGTAACAGTCCAACCCCTCTTTTTGTAGATGTGTATTCCGTGCATGGGTTGAAACTTTCCGTAGGTATGTATGATGTTTTGTGACGACGAATATGGGTGGTCTGGACCCTGAAGGACTCGGGTAAGATTGAAACCTTAACTTTCTATTTGGAACTTAAAGAGCTTGAGTAACAACCTTACCCCTTAATTCTAGTAATATTAATTTGGCTCATATTTTGAAGCTTCAAATATGTTTACATGATGTATTTGAACTTGTAGATATGTGTGGATCAGGATCCAAGGGGCTTGGGAGCATTTCAGCACTATTGCATGAAAGCTAGAACTCTAAAGATTCTTCAAGTTGAATTAAGTTGTTATTTTGGATTTGATTCATGTTTCGAGCCTTTAAATAGGTCTTTATAATACTTTTGGACTTATCGGGATAGTCAGGAGGGATCCCGGGGACCGGGTAAGTTTCAGCACATTCGGGGTCAAGTTGGGAGAATTTGCAATGCAGGGACCAGGCACACCATGCTAGGTATAGCACCTGGTTCAGGCGCTATTTTGGGCGCCTGGAACTAGTTATAGTGCCCGGTTCAGGTGCCATGCCATATTAGGCTCCTGGATCCCGTTATAGCACTCATCTTCATACTTATTTTTTATAAATAGCCCTCATTTTGTGTTTCGAGTTCGGTCAACCATTTTTGAAGCACGGGAGCTTGGGTTTTGAAGATTTTGAACTACAAATTCATCTACTTTATTGGGTAAGTAATTTTAAATCAAATTTATATTTATATCTGTCACGACCCAAAATATTTATTTTTATATGTTAAATATTAAATATGTTAAATATCACATGAATAAGTTTATCCTATTCTTGCATATTTCTAATAAATCTTGCAGGAAAAAGAAATGAAGGGGAAAAAAAGAATAGAAGCTAAAGACAAGAGAATAAGGCAAGCCACAGTTGCACATACCGTCTTCATATTCACAAAGGTAGAATACACATGTGGAAATTCTCTAGAGATGAAAAGGATCCATAGGTGCGTCTATGAAATCTATATACACAACAGTCATAATTTCATACATGGAACCTACATTTGCAGCTACTAACTATAACTCATGAAGTCAAGAAGCAGAAGAGCCATAGTTGCATATAAAACTATTTACGCAAAAGTCTCCATTGCATAAGTGAAATTTATATATGCAACGGGTAGCGCATGATCAAAGCTACTTTTTTCCTATAAATAGAAGTTTAAAAAAATAATTTGATAAGATATAAGGATTAGTCTCAGTCCTTGTATCTTTTTTTCTTTTTGTCTTTATAGAATAATATTTTTCTTTTTAGCTTCTTTATCAGTTTTTATCTTTTCTATATAATAAAGTAATTAATTTTGTTGGGATAGTTTATGAAGTTTGGTATGATATTATAATATTTATCTTCACTTTAATTTTTCCTTATCCTAAAGATCGTTAATTTATTTTTATTAGTCATGATCCTTGTGAAAGGATTGACTCAAAAAAGTTTAATGATTGGAGGGATCTTTATCTTATTTCTCTCATTTCTAATCCCCACAGAGGGATTGACTCAAACGAGTTTATTGAGTTAAAGGCTAATTGAAAGAGGTATTTACTCCTTATGATATATGTTTACCAGTAAAACGATACTGTTAAATTTATAACGTGGTTTATAGACACGTGAATTAATTTTTTCAGAAATATAAAATAAATAAGAATAAAAATAATATTGAAAATAACTTAAAGGAAATACAACATTGCTATGAATTTATCTTCTCCGATAGCAGTAACGAGAACAATATTAAGAATAAGATAAAGAGAGCAATTTGATAGAATGAGAGTTGATTTTAGCTTTTGCTTACAAAATATTCATGTCCTATGATGGATACAAATTCTCCTATTTATAGCTCTATTTAGGGAGACAAGATCCCCAAATTAGGACCTTCTTGAATGAGAATAAAACCCCTATTGTTTGTTGTATAATGGTTGGTCATTAATACAAAGATTTCTTGTAATGACTGATCATTGAATGTTGTCTTACCCAACCAATGCCTTCCTTTCAAATCTGCATTGTCGGTTCCCATACCTTCGAAATGTATACAACACCGAGCACATGTTTCTACTCAACATCAATTATCCGCTGACTCATATATTATCCGTCTCTAGTTCCAAGTGTCACCCCGTCATTCATCCACCTATCGCTAATCAATTTTACCCTATATAGATAGCCCCCTGCTTTCTGATGACAAAACTTTGTGTTACCGAGAAGTAGATAAGACCCCTTTTCTTGGTGAGAAAGTTCCTGAATGGTTTCTGACACTTAAAAGGACATACGTCTCTTCGTATTTAATAACCCGAATACGTGTTACCCTGTGATACAAATATTTTCGCCAGTTTTCAAGGTAATCATGACCATGAATTTTGCTGTCTATAAACTTCTCCGCTACTCATTACTTTTATTCTTCACTTTAACAAACTCTTCTTTTTCTTCAAATTCTCTTAGAACCCTACTGCAAAATCCTTTTTTCTCAGTAAAATTCCACTACTCAATTTGTTTATCACCATGTCTTCTATTACCACTGCTCTCGGAAACTCCGGGCTACTCTACGGTGGTGGCCCAAAAAATAACAAAATGAAAGAAGTCGATGCTAACTACGAGCCTCCTATCATTTGCACCATCATACCTCTTCAACGTAACACATAGTTAGAACTTAAAATCCAAAAAGAACCTATTAATTCCAAAAGCAATAGAAAACGGCATGTTCACAGGTATCCTTCTTCTATCTTCCTTGCTAGTATTCCTGTCGTTAAGGAAGATTTCGATTGGAATAATATCAAAATGTGCGTCCCCAATGAGGTGGAAAAGATCACCTTTAGTAAGCAGGGTTCATGTATGTTTATACATACCCTTTTACTTTGATGTTGGATAAGAAAATCAATCCCATAATTTTAGAATTTTACCATCGTTACCAAGTTTGCTTGGCCCAAGTGAGTCCATCAATATGGCATACATTGTCATGCCTTCGAAAGTTTTGCTCTAAGGCCGAAGAAACTCTCACTCTTGCACACATGATCAATCTTTATTCCCCAAAGAAATTCCGTGGGGGTGTGCTTAAACTCAGCAAACGCGGCTATCATGCCATCCTTACCAGCATTGATGATGACAACGACCGTGGCTGGATGGAATAGTTCATCGTTATTGCCACCAAAGACATCTTACCGGCAACAACCCCTCCAATTCCTGAATCTTGGAATCTTATTCGTAAGTCTTCAGATATCTTTTCCTTATCGCATTTAAAAGGAATTTCCTACTCTGTTAACCTTTTATTTTCCATATTCTAGCTACTTATTGGGAACCACAATCGGTTAATAACCTAGCCCAATGGGTTCAAAAAATCCTAGCCATTTCGACACTGGACTCTTGAAGGTGGAAAAAAATGGCCCCCCAGATTTGGGTGGAAAGGCAAAAACCACGGCAAAAGCTTCACTTTTTCTCTTTGACTTTCAACATATCTTAAAGTCAATTTATTGATTCTTTTTCATAATACATAGGTTTGCCGAAGGGATCTTCTATTTGTCCTATTGTTGAGGTTTCTGATGATCCAGAGAAAGCCCACCAACAATTGCAAGATGTCCTCAACCGGAAGAGGGATCGTGAAACCGCTCTTGCTTCCGGTGAAGGTTCTCCTCTCGGAGTTCCTAGCCCAAGAACAAGAAACCAAAGAAACAACGTACCTCCACAACTGGGACTCGGGAGAAGACTTCAACAAAGGAAGCTCCAATCAGACCATTTCCACACCGGACTCTTGAAGGTGAAAAAAATGGTCCCCCAGATTTGGGTGGAAAGGCAAAAACTACGGTAAAAGCTTCACTTTTTCCCTTTGACTTTCAACATAACTTAGAGTCAATTTATTGATTTTTTTTCATAAAACATAGGTTTGCCAAAGGGATCTTCTATTTGTCCTATTGTTGAGGTTTCTGATGACCCAGAGAAAGCCCACCAACAATTGCAAGATGTCCTTAACCGGAAGAGGGATCATGAAGCCGCTCTTACTTTCGGTGAAGGTGCTCCTCCCGGAGTTCCTAGCCCAAGAACAAGAAACCAAAAAAAAGACGTACCTCCACAACTGGGACTCGGGAGAAGACTTCAACAAAGGAAGATCCAACCAGACCGGCCGCATTGGTCCTTATTGATGAAGGAACTGATGATGAAGCGATTCCTCTTCAAAGAAGAAAATGATCGTCATCATCTCAACTGGATGCTCAATCGGTAGATCTTCAAACACCACAACCGGAAGAAGTTCAAGGACTCTTCACGAAAATGAAATTAGCTGAAAATGCTGAGTCTTGTTTCCAAACTCCTGTCGACACTTCCGTTATAAGGAGTCATACCCCTGGCATTCCTCCGTCATCATCTTTTACACCAATCGAAACCGCAACACCTTCTGCACTAACAACTACTTCTACACTAGCCCCAACCGAATAGACAGAAGATGTCCCTTCCCCACAGTCATTCGACCACGGAAATTTAGGGAGCATTTACCCGACACCTATTCAAAATCCTAGTGGAAAACGGAGAGTCATTCTCACGGTTTCCAATGAGTGTCATCAAAACTCTAAGCCGATGGAGGTTGCCAATTTTCCAAAGCCTCTGACCACAGATAAAGATTGGAGAAAAATAGACTCTCTTTCTGCTGAGTGTTTGATCAACAACAACATACACCACTCAACTCATGCATCAATTTAACCTCCTACTCTTCCATTATTCTTTACTAAACTTTGCCTTAATAACCTCAACTTTAACCTTTTTAGGCTAACCTCCTTGCTTCCGAGGGCATGCAAAAAATGATTTTGGGCAAAGAAGAGCTTACTACGGAACGAAATCAACTTGTGGACGAACGAAATCAATTGAACGCCTCCCAGTGTTGGAAGCAAATGTTGCTCAAATGGGGAAGCTTGAAGCTCGATTAGAGAAATCTAAGCAAGATAGAATGGCCCACAACCAAAAAGCTGCCCAATTACATGAGGATCTTAAGAAGGAAAAGGTCCAATCGGATGAATTGTATGATGCTGTCACTGCCACGACACATTGTGAGTCTTCTTGATGGAGCAAATCAACAACTTAGAAGCAGATTTACGTTTGAAAACCGAAGAGGCTATTGTCCCTGAGGAGAAGAGAGCCAAAATAAAAGAAAGTCTCATAAGGTTATGGAGCAGAACCAGCTTCATGCGAAAACCAATATCAACCTGGATTCTAGGATAATCATTATGCGGGCTGAAAATGATAAGCTTCAATCCAAAATTGAGAGACCCCGAGCTAAACTCCAACATAAAGAAGATTCTTTCCTCCTTCAGAAAACTCATAAAATTTATCACATGAGGAGGAAGTCTTTGGAGGAGGAAAAGTAGGGCATTGCAAATATAGATGATTGCATTGCCAAAACTCGTGGATTGAAAACAATTGTGCTCGAGAATATTCTTGCTTGGCCCATTGCTTCTAGCTCTTCGAACACCAGCTCTGAGTACTCGGGAACCGAAGAGAAATCTGAATAAGAAAAAGAAGAAGATAAGGATGAAGGCCTTGAACTGGATGTGTAACAACCTTCTCTTGCAAAGGAAACAAATAATCTTCTCTCTCTTCGGGCTTTGCAAGCAAAGAAATAGATGTATTTTACTTTTCTTTTGTAACCATGCCAAAACTGCTTTATAGAGTTTGGCATTTCAAGTAATGAAAGAAATATTTTGCTTAAATCTTGTGCAAAAAATATTCTTTCATTTAATTGATAAAGCTCTGAAATTTTTTTTAACATCCGATAACTTTAATTCCGGGCATTCATACTTTCCGGAAACTACCCTTTGACTATGAAAGTTTCATAAAAGAGGGACCTTATGTTTATAGTGCTTTTGAAGATGACGTCTCTTATTTTTTGGCACAAGCATTAAAAGTTTAATTAACTTACAATTGAAAATAAAAATAACTTAACATTCGGACAAGAAGTAAAATAAAAATAAAAAGAACTTTGATTTATTCTTTTCGTTCTCAAAAGTACATTTACATAAATATTTATTTGCTTAAGTAAATAAAGCTTCCAATACATGTGGCTAACTTTGTACAACTTATTTCTATGGAGGTGATCATACAGTCCCCGGTCTTCGTGATACTTTTAGTGTTCTAATATGCAATAGTTCCCCCAATATTCGGATGCTAAGTATGAGAATTCGAATACTGGAGATCTTGTCACTGTTGATGATACTTTCGCATAGTATATTTTACATTCCTGCTTAAAAACTTTGCCAGAAAAATCCAATTGGGACAAAAACTGGACGAAGGGAAAAATAGTACAGCACATACTTTCAATATCAGTAAGGATCCAATAGTAATACCTTTTGAGGTGAGTTACATTACAATTGCTCGACAATTTAACTCCATCTCGATTTTCCAATTGACACGAACCTTTACCGGTTATAGCTGAAACCCGATAAGGTCCTTCCCATGCTGGTCTTAGATTCCCGGCATTAACTTCTCGGGTATTTTGAGTTATTTTTCTTAAAACCAAATCTCCGACTTTGAAACATCGAAGATTTTATCTACATTTGTAATATTCAATTCTTTATTTTTGTGACACCATTTTCACATACACCATATTTCGATGTTCTTCGAGCAGATCCAACTTAATTCGCATTGGTTCATTATTCGTCTCCTCATTTGCTCGGGGATACCTTATGGTTGGTTCCTCAATCTCCATCGGGATCAATGCTTCCGCACCATACACAAGCAAAAATTGTGTTTCCCCCGTGCTTGACTTCACTGTTGTTCGGTATGCCCATAGTACTTCCGGTAGCTCTTTTGGCCAATTTCCTTTAGCATTTTCTAACTTCTTTTTGAGATTTTGAATTATTATCTTGTTGGCCGGCTCCGCTTTTCCATTAGCACTTGGATATTATAGAGAAGATGTAATTTGTTTAATCTTCAATCTTTTCAAAAACTTTGTGACTTTGGAACCTATAAGTTGCGGTCCATTATCACAAGCATTTTCTTTCGGTACTCCAAACCGATAGATGATGTGTTCCCATATGAAATCAATCACTTCCCGCTCTCGAATCTTCTTATAAGCACCTGGTTCAACCCATTTAGTGAAATGGTCAGTCAAAACCAAAAGACATTTTACATGCCTGGGACCTTGTGGTAAGGGACCAACTATTCCCGTCCCCTATTTCATGAAGGCAATGGTGACACCACCGAATGCAAAGTTCTACCGGTTGATGCACTAATGTGCATGACACTGACATTTATCGCATTTTGGTACAAATGCCTTCACGTCTTGCTCCGTTCGAGGCCAATAGTAGACAACCTTATTAATTTGAGAACCAATGAATCTGCACCGGAATGATTTTCGCATACTCCTTCGTAAACTTCTCTTATTACATAATCAGCCTGCGATGTCCCTAAATACCAAACCAATGGTCCTTGAAAAGACCTCTTGTATAATTGACCATCAATAAGGCAATATCAAGCAGCTTTGGTCCGAAGTGTCCGGGGTGCTTTTGGATCATCAGGCAATTTGCACTTTAAATATTCTATAAACTCATTTCTCCGATCCAAATAAGATCGGTTGAGTTAAATTTACAATATCCATCCACATCCAATACCGAATGCAATAATTGAACTACAGTGGCGGAATCAGATCCTTTCATTTCCGTGGATAACCCTAGATTGGCCAATGCATTTGCCTCCACATTTTATTCTCTTGTAATGTGAATGATCGACCATTCCCTGAACCGGAAAAGTAACACTTGAGCCTTATTCAAGTACTATTGCATGCGCTCCTCCTTGGTGTCAAAAATTTCATATACCTGGTTCACTACCAGTTGAGAGTCACACTTTATTTCAATTACCCCGGAGCCTAGTCCCCGAGCTAACTCAAGTCCTGCAACCAAAGCCTCGTACTCGGCTTTATTGTTAGTTAATGGTACAATTTTAATGGCATTTCTCTAGGTTTCTCCCGAAGGAGTGATTAATACTATCCCAAGACCAGACCCTTTTATGTTGGAAGCTCCATCCGCAAACAAGGTCCAAACGCCAAAGACGGTTCCCGACACCAGAACTGCTTCTTTAGATGCTAAAGGCAACAGTCTCGGAATAAAATCAGCCATGAAATCGGCCAAAACTTGTGACAATATTGCAGTATTGGGCTTATATTCATTGTCGAATTCAGTAACTTCGACTACCTACTTAGCCAATCAACCCAATAATTTAGGCTTATGAAGAACATTCCTCAAGGGAAACATTATCACAACGACTATGGGATGATATTGAAAACAAGACCTAAGTTTTCGAGAGGAAACTACGAGAGCTAAGGCCAACTTTTCAAGGTGCGGATAACATGTCTCCGCTGCCGATAAAACTTTACTAACATAATAAATAAGAAATTGTGTACCTTCCTCTTCTCGTATCAAAATAACATTTATTGCTACTTTTGAAACCACTAAATAAATTATCAACTGCTCACTTTCTATCGGTTTTGACAACAGTGGAGGACTAGGCATGTACCTTTTTAAGTCTTTCAATACTTACTGACATTCCAGAGCCCATATGAAGTCATTCTTATTTTTCAAAAGGGAGAAGAAATGATGACATTTCTCGAAGGATCTTGATATAAACCTGCGTAGGCCTGCCAACCTTTCGGTTAACCTTTGTGTAATGATCCGACCAGTCGTTTTGAACTCTAGCACATCGTTCTGTGGTTTGAGGCCTCGAAGAGCTCCACTTCATGTATTACGACGTATACGTGTGATCCGAATTGGATTTTGGGAAGTTCGGAGTTGATTCGGAAGAAAGATTCTAATTTCGGAAGCTTTAAGTTGGAAGAATTAGCTAAGGTTTGACTTTTGGGAAAACGACCTTGGAATTAGGATTTGAAGGTTCAAATAGGTTCATATGATGATTTCAGACTTGGGCATATATTCGGGTTGAGTATCGGGTGGTCCGGAAGCATTTTGGTGCTTATTATGGAAAGTTAGCATTTTGGAAGTTCTGGAATTTCATAGGTTTGGTTTGAAGTGGATTTTGATGTTATCGATATCCGTTTGGAGTTCCAAGCCTTAAAATAGGTTCGTATCGTGATTTGTGACTGGTGCGTAAAGTTTGGCGTCATTCCGGAATGTTTAAGTGTAATTTGGACGCGTTTGGCAAAGTTTGGAAGCTGGAAATTTGAAAGAAAGGTTTTGGCCATTAATTCATAGTTTTGATGTTGTTTAGCGTGATTTGAGGTTTTGACTAAGTTCGTATCATAATTGGGGATGCGTTGGTATATTTTGTTGAGGTACCGGGGGCCTCGGGTAGATTCCGGATAATCAACAGATTGGATTTTGGACTTAAGGAAAAACAAAACTGGAAGTTCTGGATGCTGGTGTTTTTGCACCTGCGTAGGAAGGACCGCAGGTGCGGTGCCGCATGAGCGATGAAGTGGCTCGCAAAAGTGACCTGGGTAGGGATGGAAGGAGGTTGAAGGAGCGAAGATGTTCTCCGCACCTGCATTATCGCGGAAGCAGAATTAAAGGCGCAGAAGCAGATACAGGCAGCTTGGACATTTTCGCAGAAGCAGAGGGACAGGCACAAGTGCGAATTCGTGTCTGCAGATGCGAATGTGGGAGGCCTAAGGAGAACCGCAGAAGCGAAATATTTGGCCGTACCTGCGGAACCGCAAAAACGGTCAAGTGGCCGCAAGTGCGATGATCGCTGGGCAGAGGGCTTGTTTAAGTACGTGGGTTTGGCTCATTTTCATTTCATTTCTTCCATGGGAGCTGGCCTTGGAGCAATTTTGGAGCGTCATTTTTATCGTCAATCATGAGGTAAGTGATTTCTACAAGTTGTGAGTTAAATATATGAATTCGGGCTTGTAAATACATGAAAAATTGTGGAACTTGTGAGATTTTAAGAGAAAAACTAGAATTCAGTATTTTGGATTTTGACCACGAAATTATACATGGAATTGGGAATAAATTATGTATTTGATTTTGTAATATTATGGGTAATGTTTGTCTTCAAAAACTTTTGGAATCCGGGTACGTGGGCCTAAGGGTTGACTTTATTGACTTTTCGAGCGGAGTTGGGAAGTGTTATGAAATAATTAATTATAATGTTGGAGTATATATTTATTGGCTTCCGTGATTGTTTGACTAGTTTCGGAACATTTGTCTTGGAGTTGAGTGTTTGAGTGGCATTGGAGACAGTTATGGAACTTAAGAGCGAGGTAAATCTCCTGTCTAACTTTGTGTGGGGGAAACTACCCCTAGGTGATGTAATTATTATGTGCTATTAGTTGTGGGTGCTACGTATGTACGAGGTGATGAGAGTCCGTACGTAGCTAAAGCATGTTATGTCTGGGTAGACTTAGGACTTCGCCATGTAGTATTTGAAATATTTGAACTCATTCTGCCAGCTTAATTAATTGAAATTTTAATTGAGCTTGATTTAGTAAAATATACATATATATTAGATCGAGCTTTATTACCTTGAGTTGTTGGAAAGTTATTTGAGAAACGGTAAAGGTTATACTCACCTTGTGTTCATACACTGTATCGTAAGTTTATGTCTCGTAATTCGATAATTCCTTTCCTTTCTTATGGAGCGGGACGAATGTCTCGGCAGGATTATGTACCACACTCTCATGGGAGCGGGCCGTTCGCTTAGGAATTATAATAGATGCATCTATGGTTTGTTCCACTCGACCCTCGTCAGTGTACATATTATGATGGGATCGGGCCGATCGCCTCAGCAGTATCATATCTTTATGAGATCTGGCCGAACTACCTCGACATAATCGTGCGTCATATCGCTAGCAATCCGAATATTCACGAGATTTTCCTTCCACTGATGCCTTGCATTTTATATGGTATTTCTTATCCGTTTGTTATTGACACTTGATATTTCCATGCTGTTGAGATAGAATACAAGATTGAGTAACTGATATCGTTAAAAGAAATTTTAACCCCTTACTGTTGTGCCTCTTATATGTTTATGATTTACCATGTTGATTTATTGGACCACTATTAAGTGTCGATGTTGACCCCTCGTCACTAATTCTCCGGGGTTAGGCTAGATACTTACTGGTACGTGTTGATTTACGTACTCATGCTGCACTTCTGCACTAAATGTGCTGGATCTGACAGGTTCATTTGGTGATCATCTTAGCGCGTAGGCGTAGCTGTTGAAGAGACTTTATGTGAGTTGCATTCCAGGCTGTGCATCGTGGTCCATAGAGTCTCCATCGTATTATTTAATTTATCCTGTCTCATTTATATTCTAGACAGATGTTGTATTATTATTGCACTACTTAGTAAGTGCTCACGTACTTGTGACACCGAGTTTTGGGGTATACTAGTTGATGCTTACGGTTTTGTATATTATCATTGCCTTTCATTTCTTTTATAAACTACAATTTTGTACATCCCTGTGGATTAAAAAGTATAAATTCCCTTTCTTATTAAAGTTTGTGATTTCAAAGGTAATAAAATAAGTAATTAAATTGATCAATCACCTTTTGCTTGCCTGACGGTGGCGTTAGGTGCCATCACGACCTATAGTGGTTTTTGGGTCGTGATAACTTGGTATCAAATATCTAGGTTCACTTGGGTCTCACAAGTCATGAGCAAGTCTAGTAGAGTCTTGCGGATATGTACGGAGACGCCTTATCTCCGAGAGGCTACAGGGCTGTTAGGAGCACTTCCCTTCTTGATTCCTCATCCTGCGATTTGATTCCCTTGAGGCTTGTGCCTTTATTTTCTTCATACTCAATATTATACGACGTGAATCGCTTGTTATAAATTGGGCATCAAGGAGTTGTAGTGGTACTGCAGACGTGGTGCCAAATGCTTTTTCCTGTGTGTTCGGGCAAGCTATTATCGTCGCCTTACGAAAGGATGTTCTGTCGTTTTGGCTTAATATCTGTATTTCCTATGGTTTTGAGGCTATGCATAAAAATCTATGCTGTTCGTACATTGTTGTCGCGCAGTGTTGGTATAATGGTAGGGTGCTTGTCTATGTGTCGAGCTAGTGAATGACTCAAAAGGAGGGTCTCTCAGTGCGTGGTTTAGGGGTACGACATTTAATTCCAGCGGGGTAAAGATAATTAGTCTATGGATGTTCAAGCCTTGGTTGATGAAGTAATGAGACTTGATATTTTGGGCGTGGTGGAATCCTTATTTGTGACATGGTGTCGTTGTTCTTGTTTGAACGCATTAAGGTTCTTCGGTGTTATGGTCTTCTTCGATTTGCCTTCGGGGCAGGGTGTTGTGAAATGGTGCCTGAGAAGCGGTTGTCAAAGATAGCAGAGTGTAGCGGTTTAGGAATTGAATTGGTGTTTCTAATGTTGATGGATCGAGAAATATGATCTTTTAGGAGGTTTAGCGTTGGTAGCAATTTATTAGTTCAGGTGCTATAGGTATGGATTTGATTGAGGCAATATTTGGGCAGCGAAGTATGAGGAAGGACATGGCGGGAGATGTCTCGCGGTGGTTGAATTACTAGTAGGTCAAGTATGAAAAGTAGAGGTCGAGAAGTTGCTTAAAGGGGATGGTTTAACCGAAGTGAGACTGGCAGAGTAGCATATGGATTATGTGGTAGGATAGCCACATGCCTTGAGAAAAGTTTAGATAAATTTGGGGAATCGTGGTGGGAAGTGACTAGGTCCACATATTGTTATTTAAGATGGAGGCTACTGCACTGAGGAAGATCGAGTATGGAAAAGAGGAGTTTGCTTGAAGTGAAGAGGGGTGTGAAAACTTGATTACCGTTTTTAGATGCAACGTGACTTCGAGTTTGGAACGTATTGTTGGACGTTCAGTTGATGTCAATGGGGAATGAACAGACTTATACGACTGGTGGACGAGTATGGTCTCAGGAGGGTTTACTGAATTCGTGGTAGTTGTACCCAGTCCAGCGTCGTTGGAAGGTGTCGACATGGAATTCCACAGGTGGGTTATCTCCTGTGAGCAGGTTAGCGGTTGCGTAATGTTGATGAAGTTTCTATGAAGAGTTCTACTAACTACCTAACAGGAGATCGAGTGTGCGATTGTGGCTGATAATTCGGAATGTTTAATGAAAAGCTTAACAAGAGATTTCAAGAAATTTGGCGGGTTAACGGTGCGAGATCAGGGTAATTGAGAAGGAGGAATCGTTGTGGGCTCTACATTATATGATGGTAGTTTAAAGACAAGTGGGGGAGCCCACCATCTATGATTGGATCGCGTGGTTGTCTGCTTGTGCGGTTTCTAGTTATCGGTGTATTGATGGATTATTTATGACTAAGAAAGAAAATATCAGGATAATTCGGGCAAAGAACTTGATGAATGTGTGCTATATTTGGCCTTATCGATTCATGTTCAGGTTTTTGGGAAGACTCGGAGTTTATGCTTCTTGTGGATGTGATGTACAAGGAAAAGAATTCAGCCGGTTGCTTCTTTGAGAAGGTGTTCACGTGCTAGCAGAGAGTTGAAGTTTGATTATATCTAGGACCAGGTGAGAGTGGGTGGCTCTCAATAGTGTTTTTAATTGGTTCAAGGATGTAGGCGCGGTGTCTAAGAATTTTGGGTTCGTTGTGTGGCTAAAAACCGAGATTTTGTAGCATAGTGTGAAGGATACTTGAGGAATTTTCGATGCTATCATCAGGTATGCGGAGTAGTATTGGAGGAATGAGAGAAATAACTTTGGATTCGCGGAGGGTATTCCAGAATGGGTATACCAGTTGGAGATGCTATTGTGCGCATAAAGAGAGTATGAGATGGTTCATGAGTATTGAGACGATGTGGTCTCGTGATTTGGGTCACTCGGGATGAGTGCTGATCGAGTTCGTTATGTTTGAATGGAGCTATTATTATTTCTAAGGCAAGTCAAGAGTAAATTGGAAGAAGTTGGGTCTGTTAATAATGGTTTGAATCAGCATGATTGTAGCAATGATCAGTTCCTTCGGTATGTAAGCTATACAAGTGATTCGTGGCTGTACGTATGGGCTTGACAGTCTTCGTAATTTGATTATAATGGCCTTGCTATGTGTAGATGGATCTCGGAAGAGTTATGAAAGTTTAGACCACAACTTGAGGTTTGTATTTTCTGCGGTTATGGGAATTCGGTTGCGTGTTGCCATCGTTCCTCTTAAATGTGTGGAGTGAAATGGGCTCTAGACGATGAAGTGTTTATTCTATTGGTAGTTCAGGAGTTATGATGAAATTCTTGTACTCTCGCGTAGCGGCATGATAGGTGCAGCGTGCGACATGGGAATCGAAAGTTGAGGATCAAGGTTGCGATTCGGTGTTGACAAGAATGTCACTAGCACGGATGAGCAGGGAAAATTTCATATGTTTAGAGGAAGCTGGAATTATCTTTGTGTCGCCTGAGAATGGTGCCCGGGATGAGAGGCAACGTGTATTGATTTGCGGACTCCTGGTTGGCTTTACAGAATTAGTATAGTTGGTGGTGTGGAGGTGCAGACCTTACTACCTGGTGCGGAAGGTCGTGAGAGCGCCATGGGGAAATTTGTTTAAGTGTGACATATTAATCACCTGATTATTAAGGATTGAAACCAAGTATGGAGATTCTGGTACTGCCACTAATGTGAAAATTTATACCTTAAAGGCGCTCTATTTCTTTGGTTGTAGACTGTGGGAGTTTGTTTCGGATTGGATGGCTATTTGTGTGTGTCATGAATAGGGTTATTGTGGATACTTGGAAGGTTATTAGCCTAGTATGGGATAAGCAGAATCAGCTTGAGGTCTACTAGTAGATTTACATCGGATCGGATGTGTTCATTCGTCATAGCATTGCTTATGGTGGAGTCTTCGGGCGTTGAATGTTATTCCCGTTGTCACATATTCCATGTAATACTCTTTTGTGCTATGTGGGTTGTGAGACGGCTTGATTATTCACACACGTGTTTTGGTATCGTGTAGCTTGTGGTATTATATGAGCAGGATGACTCTCGAGATGCAGGTCATTTATTGCACCTTATTCATGCTTGGGTTTTGTAGCGTATGGCGCTATACGCTTGCCTACGATTGTATTTTTGCACTTGGCATGCTAGTGGTCGATATTTAGGTATTTTGTAGGTATAAGCATTATGGCTTGATGGGTATTTCCTTATTTATTGTTATGTGTGGATTGAATGGCACGCCGCCACGGGTATGTTATTTGGATCGGGCTGCATGCCGCAACGGTATCATGTGTGGATTGGGTTGCACACCGCAACAGTGAGATGTTGGGTACGGTTCCTTATATCTACTTTTGTGTATTTTGTTTCTCATTCTCTGAGAAGGGTTCATAGCATCTGTTCGATCATTTTATCCGTTACACGGGCTGGGTAGTTCTTTTCCAGAATTCGTTTTTCCTTATGTATCATATTCGAGTTTGTAGTTTATTGGCGCATTTATGGCGTCATATGAGGTTTTTGGTAGTGCTTGAGATAGGTTATTGCCTGAGCAACCTGTACCGGGTGATACAAGGTTATTGGACCCGGGATCAGTGCGATCAGAGTTATATAGGGTATATTAAAGATCAAATATCGTTATTCAGTTTAGAATGAGGTAATGGTTCTTGTTAGGAGGAGAGACTCCATGATTTATTGATTTGGTTAGGTGGTTATGAGTTTCTATGCATCTCTTTCCTCGTGGCAATATTGCGAGAGTTGGAACAGGGCTTACATATGTTATGAGGCGCCTTGGCATCAGATTCGTGGAATTGTAGTTATTGTTATAAGAGGATGTTATTATGGTCAAGCAACTTATGTGGTGCATCATGTGATTTCAGCGGAGGAGTATGGTCATGTTGGGTGCAATGTGTAGGGATTTATATAGTGTTCGTATGTTAGAATCAGGCCTCGTAGAGAATTTTGGATGTTAGAATGTGGTTCCAAGGCTTGTGGACTAAGGTAGCAGGAAGGATTTTCAGTCTAGCTCAACCAAGTGAGTTCATGTGGGTTGTGGTGGCACTGATAGGTGCGCGAAATGTTGAACAGTGATTTTGGGGCAACTCCGGAGCAGTTCTTAGCATGTTCGAGGATGAACGTATGTTTAAGTGGGGGAGAATGTAACGACCCGACCGGTCGTTCTGAACTTTAGTGCGTCGTTCAATGGTTTGAGGCCTCGAGTAGCTCTACTTCATGTATTATGACTTGTACGTGTGGTCGAAATTGGATTTTGGAAAGTTCGGAGTTGATTCGGAAGAAACATTCTAATTTCGGAAGCTTTCATTTAGAAGAATTGGCTAAGGTTTGACTTTTGGTCAAATGACCTCGAAATTAGGATTTGAAGGTTCCAATAGGTTCGTACGATGATTTCGGACTTGCGCGTATGTTCGGGTTGAGTATCGTGTGGTCCAGAAGCATTTCAGCGCTTATTATGGAAAGTTGGCATTTTGGAAGTTCTGGAATTTCATATGTTTGGTTTGAAGTGGAAATTAATGTTATCGATGTCCGTTTGGAGTTCCGAGCCTTGGAATAGATTCGTATCGTGATTTGTGACTGGTGCGTAATGTTTGGCATCATTCCAGAATGTTTGTGTAATTCGAACACGTTTTTCAAAGTTTAGAAGTTGGAAAAGTTGAAAGAAATGTTTTGGCCGTTGATTCATAGTTTTGTTGTAGTTTAGCGTGATTTGAGGATTCGACTAAGTTCATAGCATAATTGGGGATGCGTTGGTATATTTGGTTGAGGTCCCGGGGGCCTCGAGTGGATTTCAGGTGATCAACGGATTAGATTTTAGACTTAAGGAATAACAAACTAGAAGTTCTCGATGCTGGTGTTTTCGCACCTGCGCATGAAGGATCACAGGTGTGGTGTCGTAGGAGCGAGGCAGTGGCTTGCAGAAGCGACCTTGGCAGGACTGGACCGAGGTCGCATGTACAAAGTTTTTTTTCGCACTTGCGTGATCGTGAAAGTGGAATTGAAGGCACAGAAGCGGAAGCGGGCAGTTGGGACATTTCCGCAGAAGCGGAGGGACTGGCGCAAGTGCGCCTTCGCAGATGCGGATGTGGGAGGCCTTAGGAGAACCGTAGAAGCGGAATTTTTTGCCGCACCAACAGAACCGCAGAGCGGTCAAGTGGCCGCAGGTGCGATGATCGCTGGGCAGAGGGCTTGTTTAAGTATGTGGGTTTGGCTCATTTTCATTTCATTTCTTCCATGGGAGCCGGCCTTGGAGCGATTTTGGAGCACCATTTTCATCGTCAATCATGAGGTAAGTAATTTCTACAAGTTGTGATTTAAATATATGGATTTGGGCTTGTAAATACATGAAATTTGTGGAAATTGTGGGATTTTAAAAGAAAATCAAGAATTCGGTATATTGGATTTTGACCACGAAATTGGACATGGGATTGAGAATAAATTATGTATTTGAGTTTGTAATATTATGGGTAATGTTTGTCTTCAAAAACCTTCGGAATCCGGGTACGTGGGCCTAAGGGTTGACTTTATTGACTTTTCGAGCGGAGTTGGGAAGTGTTATGAAGTAATTAATTATAATGTTGGAGTATATATTTATTGGCTTCCGTGATTGTTTGACTAGTTTCGGAACATTTGTCTTGGAGTTGAGTGTTTGAGTGGCATTGGAGACGGTTATGGAACTTAAGAGCGAGGTAACTCTCCTGTCTAACTTTGTGTGGGGAAAACTACCCCCTAGGTGATGTAATTGTTATGTGCTATTAGTTGTGGGTGCTACGTATGTATGAGGTGACGAGAGTCCGTACGTAGCTAAAGCATGTTATGTCTGGGTAGACTTAGGACTTCGCCATGTAGTATTTGAAATATTTGAACTCATTCTGCCAGCTTAATTAATTGAAATTTTAATTGAACTTGATTTAGTAAAATATACATATTTATTAGATCGAGCTTTATTACCTTGAGTTGTTGGAAAGTTATTTGAGAAACGGTAAAGGTTATACTCACCTTGTATTCATACACTGTATCGTAAGTTTATGTCTCGTAATTCGATAATTCCTTTCCTTTCTTATGGAGCGGGACGAATGTCTCGGCAGGATTATGTACCACTCTCATGGGAGCGGGCCGTTCGCTTCGGAATTATAATAGATGCATCTATGGTTTGTTCCACTCAACCCTCGTCAGTGTACACGTTATGATGGGATCGGGCCGATCGCCTCAGCAGTATCATATCTTTATGAGATCTGGCCGAACTACCTCGACATAATCGTGCGTCATATCGCTAGCAATCTGAATATTCGCGAGATTTTTCTTCCACTGATGCCTTGCATTTTATATGGTATTTCTTATCCGTTTGTTATTGACACTTGATATTTCCAAGCTGTTGAGATAGAGTACAAGATTGAGAAACTGATATCGTTAAAAGAAATTTTGGAAGATTGTGTTAGTTACAATTTTACCTCACTATTACTGTTGTGCCTCTTATCTGTTTTTGATTTACTATGTTTATTTATTGGACCACTAGTAAGTGTCTATGTTGACCCCTCGCCACTACTTCTCCGGGGTTAGGCTAGATACTTACTGGTATGCGTTGATTTACGTACTCATGCTGCACTTCTGCACTAAATGTGCTAGATCTGACAGGTTCATTTGGTGATCATCTTGGCGCGTAAGCGTAGCTGTTGAAGAGACTTTATGTGAGTTGCATTCCAGGCTGTGCATCGTGGTCCATAGAGTCTCCATCGTATTATTTAATTTATCATGTCTCATTTACATTCTAGACAGATGTTGTATTATTATTGCACTCCTTAGTAAATGCTCATGTACTTGTGACATCGGTTTTTGGGTATACTAGTTGATGCTTATAGTTTTGTATATTATCACCGCCTTTAATTTATTTTATAAACTACAATTTTGTACATCCCTGTGGATTTAAAAGTATAAATTCCCTTTCTTATTAAAATTTGTGATTTCGAAGGTAATAAAATGAGTAACTAAATTGAATAATCACCGTTGGCTTCCCTGACGGTGGCGTTAGGTGCCATCACGACCTATAGTGGATTTTGGGTCGTGACACTTTGCACCGTCTTCACATCTGTTAATTGATCCGGGATATCCTCGATGACTTTGATCTTATTGGGGTTTACTTCAATTCCTCTCTGAGAGACCAAAAAACCCTTGGAACGTTCAGGAACCAACTCCAAAAGCACATTGTTTAGGATTGAGCTTCATGTTGTAGTTTCTTAGAATGTCAAACGTCTCTTATAGATGAACCAAATGATCTCCTATATTACGAGACTTGACCAACATTTCATCAATATATACCTCTATTATTTTACCAATTTACTGTTCAAACATTTTATTAACAAGTCTATGGTAAGTGGCTCTGATATTTTTAAGCCCGAAGGGCATCACATTATACAGTATGTGCCAAAATTTGTGATAATCGAGGGATTTTATTGAGCTTCCAGGTGCATCCTAATTTGATTATACCCGGAATATACATCATGAAAGATCATTAACTCATGCCCGACCATAATATCGACTATTTGATCAATGTTTGGAAACAAGAAAGAGTCCTTAGGGCATGCCTTATTCAAATCTTTATAATGTATAAATATTCTAAATTTGTTATTCATTTAGGTACTACTATTATGTTAGCTAGACAATTGGGGTAATTTACCTCTAGAATTGAACATATATTCAGTAACCGAGTTGCCTCTTCTTTGATAAACATGTTTCTGACATCTGCTATCGTTCGTTTCTTCTGCCTTACCAGGGGGACGTTAGGGTCCAAACTTAGCTTGTGGACAACCACTTCCAATGGGATACCTGTCATATCTGAATATGACCAAGCAAAACCATAAATGTTAGCTTTAAGAAATTCAATAATTTTTAATCTGAGTTCGGGATTCAACCCCATTCCTAAGTGGAAGTTCCTTTCTAAGAACTCCGTGAATAAGGCCACTTGTTCGAGCTCTTTTGCAGTTGATTGGGTCGTATCTATCTCCTCTGGTACTTGAAAAAACCTCGGTACTTGATAAAAATCCTATGACTCCTCTTCTCCACTATCTTCAATCGGGGTGGACTTCTATAATTGTTGTTTGCTTATTTCTTTCCCCTTGCTACTGGACAAAGTAACTGCATTTGTTTCTCTTGTAGATGATTGATCTCCTATAATACGTTTGACCCCTTCCGGTGTGGGAAACTTCAGGAACTGATGATAAGTTGATGGCACAACTTTCATTTCATGTATCCATGGCCTTCCAAGGATCACGTTATATCTCAAGTAACCATATATCACTTCGAACAGAGTGGTCTTAGTTACATCTTTCGGCATGTGTGAGCAGTAGAATATCTCCCCGGGTCGTTACACTTGTTAGGTTGAACCCAACCAGAAGCGTTTTGCCGGATCTATGTTTCTGGTTAACTTAACTTTCTCTAAAACTCTCCATTGTATGATATTAGCTGAACTACCTGGATCAACCAACACACGTTTAATTTTAAAATCTAAGACATTAAGAGACATTACCAGAGCATTATTGTGTGGTAAAAGAAGTCCATCAATATCCTCTTCCGTAAATATGATGTCATCATCTTCTGAAGTTTCTCGGATCCTGTTGCTATGAGTTACTGATATCTTCATCTTTTGTGCTGCTAAGAATGTCACCCCATTTATTTCGTCGCCACCAAATATCATGTTTATCGTCATGCGAGGTGACCCTGCAGCCGTTTTAGCTGGCTCCCCAATGTCTCGATTTTTCCATAATTACTTTTGGCCTGATCATTTAGAAATTCTCTAAGGTGACCATTCTTCAATAATGCTGCAACCTCTTCACAAAGGTATTGGCAGTCCATAGTCCTGTGACCGTGCGTTAACGCACACCATAAATTAGGATCTGATCGAATTAGTTTTGGAAACCTAGCATACTTAATGTTCCTGATAGCCAACACCAACTCTACTAAGATGATATTAAAGTTATAATCAGACAATTGAGGGTATGTTGATTCTTGAGACTCGATGGTTCCTTCTCCTCTACTATTTCGACCACGATATGCTCTTCTATCGGTAGCAAACTTGTCCGATGACTGAAATCCTTTATTTTCACGCCCATCAACCCTTTTTTAAGCCAGAAAGAGACTCCTAGAAGACTTTCAATCTGTATCAAAATCAATTTTAAACTTGTTCCGATTACGATCACTATTACGTCCTTTAGAAGACACTGAAAAGCTTAGTTGATCATCTTCAATTCTAATCTTTGATTCACAACGATTGTGGACATCTTCCCATGTGGTTGCCTAAAATTCCAATAGGCTTTCTTCAACTTCCTGGAGGCATCTGATCTCGATGGATTGAGACCCTTGGTAAACGCCTCAGCTTCCCACTCATCTGGTACTACTATCAAGAACATCCTTTCCTTCTAAAATTAGATCACGAACTCTCGTAATAATTTGAATTCGCTTTGGGCGATTCTAAACATATCTGCCTTTCTAGCTTGTACCTTTCTTGCCCCAACATGAGTTTTAATAAAGGAATCTGCAAGCATTTCAAACGAATCAATTGAATGCTCAGGTGAAAGAGAATACCAAGTTAAATCACCCTTCATTAGGATTTCACCAAATATTTTCAACAAAACGTATTCGATCTCGTGCGGGGTCAAATCATTTCCCTTTACATCCATAATGTAAGTCGTGATATGATCTTGTGGATCTGAAGTTCCATCATACTTAGGATATCCGACATCTTGAATCTTTTTGGAATCAATTCTGGGGCCGCACTTGGTTTGAATGGCAACTGTATATACTTCTTAGAATTCAGTCTCTTCAACACCGGTGGCGCTCCCGGGATCTGATCCATCCGATCATGGAATTCTTTAGTATTTCGGTCCATACGTTCATTCATCTCTCTCACGAATCTCATGTGCTCAATTTTGAAAGGATCATTAGCATTATTGTCGTCCCTGGATTCACTACATGTACCGCTTGCCTCGTTAAAATCAAACTCCTCCCTTGGAGCGTCGTTACCGGTTCTTTGAACTGTTTGATTTGCAGGGACACTGGGAGTAATCTGAACTCCTCCATTGGAATTATTGGAAGCAACCAAAAGCGCCTACTTCAAATCCGTCATCACCCAGTCTTGTCTTGAGAGGCAATTATAATTTTCCGTTATTGCTCTCTCATGATTTTGACCATTTCAACAACATATTCATCATCTGCATCATTGCGCGTTTTACTAATTGTATCATGACGTCCTTTGTTTGTTCTAATATTGTAAGAATTGTTCACATCGTTAGCATCTATATCTGACTTTTCCTTTGCTAATAGAAAAGAATCAAACTTCGTTAGTAACAAATGAATGGATCAAAGTAATTACACAATTGTCTATGCTCCACGACGGGCACCAAAGTATTTACCCGTAAGATGGTACAGTTAAATTTGTAACATGGTTTATAGACACGTGAACTAATTTGATCCAGAAATATGAAATAATAAGGACAAAAATAATATTAAAAATAACTTAAAGAAAATACAAGTCTGGCTATGAATTTACCTTTTCCGATATCAGTAACGAGAACAATATTAAGAATATGATAAAGAGAGCAATTTGATAGAATGAGAGCTGATTTTAGCTTTTGCGTACAAAAAATTTCATGTCCTTCAATGGATACAAATTCTCCTATTTGTAGATATATTTAGGGAGACAAGATACTCAAATCAAACCCTTTTTGAATGAAAATAAAACCCCTATTGATGGATGCATATTGGTTAGTCATTAATATACATATTCTTTGTAGCGACTGCTCATGGAATGTTGTCTTACCCCATCCATGCCTTCCTTTTAAATTTTCGTTGTCGGTTCCCATGCCTTCGGAATTTATACAGTACCGAACACATGTTTATACTCGACGTCAAATATCTGCTGACTCATATATTACCCGTCTCCAGTTCCACATGTCACCTCGTCATTCATCCACCCGTCGCTAACTAATTTTACCCTATACAATATAACTCGTACAAATATATTATTTCTGTTTTAATTAATTTATTATAACAACAAGTGAATTCAATGACTCCTAACTTTTTTATAATTTTAAGAAGTTATTTATTTTGTTAATGTAATTTACAAAGCTAAGACTACTCTCCGTCCATCAATTTGATTCTCTCAAATAGTTAAAAAGACAACATAAATCCTTAGACGGCATAATTTCAATCTTTGTGGGACGATATCATAAGTTATGCTAAAATTTCACAAAGTACGAGCAGAAAATTCATATACACATTAACCTCGTCAAAATACATATAGGGTGGTCATTTGAAAATATATTAGGGGTATTTGAGATAAATTTCTCGACGATATCAAGTTGAAAATTAGGAATTATAGTCGAATTAAAATGTGAAAAAATAAGTGACTTATTGGAGCGCTTCTAAAAAGACCAATTCTCAAGCATTTATCAAATTCATGCTAATAAAGAATGTACTATGAGTGACTGCTTTTCTTCCGGGAATGGAATATATACTTGAGAAAAAATCTAAAGGACTGAGAGTTTGATGATATAAATGAATTCATTTAGATGTTGGAACCTATTTTCTTAATTGAGCAGTCACTCTAATGTGAAAGTCCAAAAAATGATGGCGGTTTTACTCTTAATGATTGCTATAAAAAATTTCTAAAGAACATGAAAAGATCTAAGTTAGCTGGCCATGGAAGATTATTGCGCCCCCAAGAACAACTTGCTTTACTTGGATTGCTAACCATGAAGCTTTTCTAACTCAGGACAATTTACAGAAGAGAGGCATACCTATGCAATAGATGTTTGCTTTGCGAAGAGGCTAATGAAATAGTTAACCAGGGGCGGACTCACCTAAAGCCAAGAGAGTTCATATGAACCCGCTTCGTCAAAAAAGTTTGGTATTTATATCGGTTAAATTCTTTTAAATATCGATATAATGACTTTTTGAACCCACTTTGACCGAAAATGACCTTGTGCAAAGATGGCCAAGCGGGGTCAATCTTTAGTCTAGGTCGTGCGTTCAAAACTGTAACAACCCAACCCGTTAGTGATACTGTCCGCTCTGGGCCTACGCTTTTAGGGTTTAAAATGCGTCACTAGGGTATAAGGCTTGTTAACTTATAAACCCAACATCCCTCTTCTGTTTTGCCGATGTGGGACTCCGTCTAAAGTATGGGGTATTACATACACCCCCTCTTATGGACTCAGCGTCCTCGTTGAGGTTTGCCCCACCACATGAAATTCGCCTAGACTCAGCACTGAGGTTTGTTCTGCCTAATCGGGATTTGCTTAAACTCAGTTGAACTCTGACCCACCATTGGCAAGACTGACACAAGAGTTGCTCTGATACCATTTCTAACAACCCAGCCCACTAGTGATATTGTCCGCTCTGGGCCCAGGCCCTTACGATTTTAAAATTCGTCACTAGGGTCTAAGGCTTGTTAAGTGATGTTTGGCTATAATTCCATATTTTTAGTGCATTAGTTACCTTACATTTTAGGTGCTTTAATGCTAAACTATACTATATTTGTGTTTAATTGAGTCTATTTTATGTGTAGGTACATTGGAGATGAAATTGGAGCAAAATAAATATTTAAAGTGTGATTCATGCACTAAAATAATGGGCTTATGATTATATAATAATAAGGAAATTATTGATAAAGAAGGAATAATTGAGACAATGATTGAAGATAAATCACAAGAGGACAAAAAGAACAATGCAAAGGATTTTGGAAAAGAAAAAAACAAAAACGTGAAAGGCAAAAGTTAAGCAAAGCAACAGAATTGTAAACGAAGCATCAGCAGGAGAAGCGAGCAATTTTTCTCACGTTTAACCTCACGACACGAGGGTTGCAGCGATATTCACCGCGTATTGTTCCTCGCGAGGCGCGGTCTGTCGCGAGGTGCTTCGCGCATTCCGGGTTTCAAGCCTATTTTGTCTCCTTTTTGGTTTTGGACTTGGTTAATTCGTCTAGGTCTCTTACCTACACATATAAATAGTTATTAAACACCATTTTTGGAGTTTTGTGACCGGAGGTAAGAATTCACGTGGAGGAACACACACCATGCTTGGAGGAGGCTTTCAACTAGTTTTTCTTCTCTTCTCTTCCTTTAATCTCATAGTTTATTAGTTCTAGAGTTGTTGGGTGCTACATGAATGTTGTAGTTTGAAGTTTAAATTATTCTTACTATTTTATCATATTGGTTTATTTATTCAATCTTGCGCTTATTTATTTGATTGTTTGATCACCAATTGAATACTATCTACGAATCTAGGATTGAAATCGGGAGAGGAAATTCTAAATTGCATATAAGATTGAGTAGAGCAAGATCTTAACTCTGGGTGGGGGGTGGGGGATTTGCAGTTAGGATAGGAATATACCTAATCGCCTTGCTTGGTTACTATACATGAGTTATTAATGCGTTCTTGTTAATTTTAATTTCATAGGAATATAGGCGTTAGATTAGCTTGAATAGGCGAGTAGTACTTCGGGAGAAGGCTACGAGCAATATTAACCTTGTCAACCAATAAACCAGATAAATTAATTAGATGATTTAAGTGGAAAACTCAACGGGATTGTTAGCTAACCCATAGCTCTAGAATATTCACTCACATTGAATTCGTCTTTAAGATTGTCATTATTTTCTTTAATTTCTTAATTTGTTACTTTAGATTAATTTTAGTTAAATATTCATACGTTAGGATTCACTTGAATAGATTAATTATTTGGTTTAATTTAGTTGATAGTTAATCACAAGTCCCTATGGGTACGATATCTGGACTTACAATCCTCTATTACTTGTACGACCACGTATACTTGTGTGTGCGTTTGGGAGCAATATTAACTTATATACACAGCATCCCTATTGTGTTTTGTCGATGTGGGACTCCGTCTAAAGTGTGGGGTGTTATAGAAACTTGGCCGCAACACTATAACAATCTAATCGGTCATTTTTCTTTCTACATCTCCGTTCACCTATTTATGACTCTCCGTATGTGCTTTTACTATTTTATAACTTGCGGGGATGATTGGTTTGGTTTTGGAAGGGTTCAAGTTGTAATCGAAAGACTTAGTTCCTTAATAGTGGCCTAAGGTGGCCAAGTTTGACTTGAGTCAACACTTTGAGTATACGACCTCATAATCGAGATTTGATGGTTCCAATAGGTTCGTATGATGATTTTGGACTTGGGCGTGCATTCAAGTTGAGTTTCAGATGATCCGGGAGCGTTTCAACTCTTAATGTTGAAAGTTGGCACCTTGAAGGTTTTCAAGTTCTTTAAATTTGGTTTGAAGTAGACTTTGGTGTTATTGATACCCGTTTGGAATTTCGAACCTGGGAATAGGTTCTTATGGTGATTTATGACTTGTACGCAAAATTTGGTGTCATTCTGAGTTGTCGAAATATGATTCGTTTCATTCAGAGCTAGTTGGAGAAGTTTAAAGTTGATAATAAAGTTTATAAGTTGATTGATTTGGTTTTAGGGTGCGATTCTTACTTACGTTGTTGTTTTATGTGTTTTGAGGCTTCGAGCATGTCCGTATTATGTTTATGGACTTGTTGGTGCATTTGGATGGGGTCCCAAGTGTCTCGGGTGTATTTCAAACCACCTGGAGCTAAGTCTAAAATTGCATAAATGATGGTTCGGGTTTCCTTCTTCGCGATTTGGGGATAGACATTTTTGTTCGCGATGAAGGAATTGGAGGATAGACATTTTTGTTCTTCACGTTCGCGATCACTTGGTCATGTGCATGAAGGTTGAAGACTCGTGGCCTTTGTGTTCGCGATAGTACGTCCTCGTTCCCGTAGAAGGGTAAGAGGACATGGGGTCAGTGGGTCATTTCCCTTCGCGTTCGCGAAGGGAAAGTCGTGTTCGCAAAGCTTGGGCTAGGCTAGCCTTCGCGATCACAAGGACCTGGTCGCATTCGCGGAGGGCGTTTTCTGAGCCTTGGCATTTTTGCCTTCGTGATCGCGAGGTCCTTTTTGCGATCGCGAAGAAGGGACAACTGGAAGAAACATGTTTTAAATTGGTACTTAGGCTCAATTTCTCTCATTTCACATTGGGTTGGCCGATTTTGGAGATCATGGAGAGGAATGTTTTATCTAGTATTTTAAGGTAAGTAGTTTCTACCCAATGTAAATTTAATACATAGATTATGGGTAGAATTTAACATGTAAATTGTTGAAATTTTAGGACTTTATTGAAAAACCTAGATTTTGGTAAAAATAGGATTAGACCACGAAAATGATTATGGAATTGAGTAGATAGTGTATATTTGAGTTTGTCAGGTTATGGGTAATATGTATCTACAAAAAGTTTTAGAATCCGGGCACGTGGGCCTTGGGGTGACTTTTAGAAATTTTTCAAATTGGGTTGAGTGATTACTCTAATGGTTCAATTTTGAATTTTTGAGTATATATTAATTAGTTTGTACGACTTTTGACTAGTTTTGGGTTGGTTGGCGTTATTTTGAGGCTGTGAGTGTGGTTGGACGGCCGAGAAGAGGAATTGGGAGCGAGGTAAGTCTCTGGCCTAACCTTGTAAGAGGAAATTAATTCCATAGGTGCTTAAATTGTTATTTGTTAATAAATGCGGATGTTACGTACGCACGAAGTGACGAGAGTCCGTACGTAGCTAAAATCATATTATGTCCGGGCAGACATAGGACTTTATTGTGCAATACTTGTGCTATTTGAACCCAACTTGTTAGTTTAATTACTTGTATTAATAAGCAAAACTTGATTAGAGATTATGTTAGACCGAGCTTCGTTACTTTGAGTTTTGGAAAAATATTTGATTATTGATAGAAAGTTTATCTTCCTTTATGTGCTTATCTTGGTATTGTAAATGTATGTTCCGTAGTCCGAAGAGTTTCCCTATTCCTGTGGATCGGGCCGAACACCTTGGCAATATTTATATATAATGAATGATATGCATCCATGGATCGGGCCGTACGACCTCAGTAGTGTATGTACACGATTATTATGGATTGGGCTGTACGAACTAGGTATAACTTATGCGTGATGTCACTAGGAGTCCGATTATACTCGATATTTTTTTCATGACTTGAGAAATTTATAATTACTTGATGGTCCTTATTTGTTGAAATTGGCATATGATATTTGGGGGTTTTTAATTGATATTTTGTTAAAGAATCACTCACTTACTTCTTCTTATTCTATTGTTACTGTTGTACTCCATGCCTATTCATATTGCTTGCACTTTATATATATTGACCACTAGTAAGTGTCGATATCGACTCCTCGTCACTACTTCTTCGAGGTTAGACTAGATACTTATTGGGCACGCGTTGCTTTACGTACTCACGCTACACTTCTGCACAAATTTTACAGGTACTGAGGCAGGTACATCTGATGTTCGTTCAGGCGCACATCCGCATTATCTGGAGGCCTTGAGTTGAGCTACTTTCCATGCTCTGTTTGGCAGCACCCGGAGCCTCCTCTTGTTGTATTTGTTATTTCTGACTACTGTACTTTAGACAGTAGTTGTAGGGATTTTTGTATATTCCACTAGATATATTGCTTGTGCACTAGTGACACCGGATTTTGGAAGTTTCTAGTAGATATTTATGGTTTTGTCTATTGATATTACTAATTCACTTTCATATTTCATTTTATGTTTTATATCACCATGCCTTTTTAATACTTGCTTTCTCTATTAAATAAGAATTCTTGATTTTAAAAATAATAAAGTGAATAATTAAATGGATAGTTCACCGTTGGCTTGCCTAACAGTGACGTTGGGTGCCATAACAACCTATAGTGTAAATTGGGTCGTGACAACTAGGTGTCATAGCACTAGGTTCACATAGGTCTCACAAGGCATGAGCAGGCCTAATAGAGTCTTACGGATCGATGTGGAGATGTCCGTACTTATCTTTAAGAGGCTATAAGGTGTTAGGAAACTTCTTTTTCTTCATCTCCCATCGTACAATTGATGTTGTGCTAAGTATCTTTCTCTTATTCTCTCATAGATGGTGAGAACGCGCATGACAGATGTACCCCGCGATAGAGGAGTTGCTCCCCTTATTGCTAGAGGTCGAGGAAGAGGTTGAGAAAGGACTCCAGCTCCTATTAGAGGATGAGGGCATCCTAGAGTTGCTTCTGTTGTACCACCGGTAGATCTAGTGGAGGATTCTGTCATTGAGGAGCAGGATGAGATGCCTGCAGCTGAGCCGACCCCGATAGATATCATGACTGCATCGGGATTTCAGGAGGTCATGAGCCATATGTTACAGTTCATGGATTCTATGATACATGATGGTTTGTTTCCAGCGGACCCAGCCATATCTCAGGCGGGAGGGAGAGCACAGACCCCTACAACTTAGACCCCAGGTGCATTACCTGCTAGTGGGGCCTAGCCAGTTGCGACGATTATGCCAGATCCCAGACCAGCCGTGACCATTAAATAACAGATATGGATGGACAGATGGACCATGCTGCATCCTCCTGTCTTTGGCGGTGAGCGACATGAGGACCCACAAGACTTTATTGATCGTTGCAGGGACATGCTGCACAACATGGGAGTATTAGAGTCCAACGGGGTAAACTTCACCATATTTTTGTTGGAGGGCGGGCTTGTAGGTGGTGGCAGTCCTATCTTTGTAGTAGGCCAGTCAGTTCACCTCCCTTGAATTAGGATCACTTCAAACGCCTCTTTTTGGAGAGGTATATTCGACCCTCTCAGAGGGAAGAGCTACAGGGTCAGTTAGAGCGGCTCCAGCAGAGTCAGAAGTCTGTGACCAATTATGAGGCTAGATTCTCTAAGTTATCTCGCGATGCACTTATGATACTCCCCACGGATGCAAAGAGAGTACAGAGGTTTATTGCAGGCTAACATTATGGTATCTAGGTTACTATGGCGTGAGAGGTTAAGATGAAGCCTCCTTACGTGCAGGTTGTGGAGATAGCTCGGAGGATCGAGGGTATTCAAAGCCAAGGCCGATTGTATATGACGAGGGAGAATAGGCCTTGGAATTCTATAGGATTCAGTGGCACCCTATTTAGGGGCAGGGGTCAGTTCATGAGGGGTCAGTCCATCATGCCCACGTATTCAGCACCACCGCCTACTCGGAGTGCCCCGGCGCAACCCTACTTCAGCACCATTGCGAAGAGCTCCTACCGTCCGCCAACCATTCCGGGATCTTGCAGTGGGTATTCGGGTCATTAGGGTTAGACCTAAGGCTAGTCATCTTCTACACTAAGAGGTTGCTACGAGTGTGGGGACCTTGGTCATATTAGGAGATTTTTCCCCACGCTTCGGGGCAAGGCAGTACAGCAGGGTCATCAGCCGATGATCATCGCACCAGCTACTGCACCGCCTATCAGGCCAGCCAGAGACGGAGCGCAGGTGGGTAGGGGTAACCATAGAGGTGAAGGCCAACCAGGTGGTGCTCCGGCTAGGTTTTATGCTTTTCCATCCAGACCAGATGCAGTAGCATCAGACGTCGTGGTTACAGGTATTATTTCTGTCTGCTGTAGGGATGCTTCGATACTATTTGATCTAGGGTCTACATATTCATATGTGTCTTCTCTATTTTCTCGTTATCTGGATGTATCTCATGAGTCCTTGGATGTTCATGTATATGTGTCCATGCCAGTGGGTGATTCTGTTATTGTGGATCGGGTTACCGGTCCTATGTACTGACTTTCTATGATTATGAGACTAGAATAGATCCTTTGTTACTTGATATGGCCGACTTTGAGGTCATCCAAGCCATAGACTGGTTGTCTCTGTACCATGTCGTTCTTGACTGTCATACCAAGACTGTTACTTTGGCGATGCCAGAGTTGCCGAGATTGGAGTTGAGGGGTTCATCTATCAGTACATCTAGTCGGGTCATCTCTTTCTAGAAGGCTCGACATTTGGTCGACAAGGGTTGTTTGGCCTATCTAGCTTATGATCGGGATAACACTACAGAGACTCCCACGATTGATTCAGTGCCCGTGATGCGGGAGTTCTCCGATGTATTTCCTTCAAATCTACTAGGGATGCCATCGGATCATGATAACGATTTCAGTATTGATTTGGCGCCAGACACCCAACCTATCTCTATTCCACCGTACCGCATGGATCCGAAAGAGTTAAAGGAGTTGAAGGAACAACTTGAAGAGTTGCTCGTGAAGGGGTTCATTAGGCCGAGTGTATTGCCTTGGGGTGCACCAGTATAGTTTGGGAAGAAGAAGGATGGGAGTATGCGGATATGCATTGATTACCGTCAGTTGAACACAGTTACAATTACAAACAAGTACTCGTTTCCACGCATCGATGATTTGTCTGACCAGTTACAGGCTGGTAGGATGTTCTCTAAGATTAACATGAGGTATGGGTATCACCAGCCGAAGATTCGTGCTTCGGATGTTCCGAAGACGATTTTTGGACTACATACGGGCATTATGAGTTTTTAGTGATGCCCTTCGGGTTGACTAACACCCCGACGACATTTATGGATTTGATGAATTGGGTGTTTAGGCCATATCTTGACTCATTTGTTATTATCTTCATTGATGACATATTGATATACTCACGTAGTATGGAGGAGCATGATCAACATTTGAGAGTTGTGCTTCAGACCTTGCGGGAACAAAATCTATATGCTAAGTTCTCCAAGTGAGAGTTCTGTTTAGATTCCATGGCTTTCTTGGGGCATGTTGTATCCGGTGAGGCCACTAAGGTACCAGGAAGATTGAGGTAGTTCGGAGTTGGCCTCGTCCAACCAAAACGGCCGAGATCATGAGTTTCTTGGGGCTAGCAGGTTATTATCATCGGTTTGTAGTGGGTTTCTCATCCATTGCAGCTCTCTTGACTAGAATGACCTAGCAACATGCTCCATTCAGATGGTCCGATTGCGAGGCGAGCTTCTAAAAGCTCAAGACAACATTGACTACAACTCCGGTGTTAGTGTTGTCGTCTGGTTCAAGGATGTATACTGTCTATTGTGATGCTTCATGCGTTGGCTTGGGTTGTGTATTGATATAGGAGGGGCGAGTTATTGCATATACTTTAGGTCAACTGAAGCCCCATGAGAAGAATTACCTCGTGCATAATTTGGAGTTGGCTGCGATAGTTCATGCTCTTAAGATTTGGAGTTATTATCTTTATGCGGTGTCATGCGAGGTATACACCAATCACCGCAATTTGTGGGATTTGGTTAAGTAGAGGGATCTTAATCTGAGGCAGCGCATGTGGCTTGAGTTACTTAAGGATTATGATGTTACTATCCATTATCATTCGGGCAAGGCGAATGTGGTGGCGGATACCTTGAGTAGAAAGGTTGAGGGTATGGATAGTTTGGCATTCAATTTAGCAGAGGAGAGGCCATTGGCTTTGGACATTCAGTACTTAGCTAACAGACTTGTGAGGGTTGATATTGCAGAGCCCAATCGAGTTCTTGCATGTGTTGTGGCTCACTTTTCATTATTTGAGCGGATCAAGGCTCGTTAGTACAAGGACCCACACTTGCTGGTTCTTAGAGAGACGATGCTATGGGGTGGTGCCAGAGAGGTTACTATCTATGATGATGGTGTTCTACGACTCCGGGGTCGCTTATGTGTTCCTAATATTGATGGCCTAAGGGAGGCAATTCTAGAGGAAGCACACAGTTTGTGGTATTCTATTCATCCAGGTGCTACGAAGATGTATCATGACCTGAGGTAGCATTATTGGTGGCGGAAGATGAAGAAAGACATAGTTGAGTATGTGGCGAGATGCCTAAATTTCCATCATGTTAAGTGTGAGCACTAGAGGCAGGTGGCCTACTTTAGCGGATGGTTATACCGGAGTGGAAGTGGGAACGCATCACTATAGACTTTGTAGTTGAGTTGCTGCCGACATTGAGAAAATTTGATGTTATTTGGTTTAAGCAGATAGATCTTAATCTGAGGCAGCGTCGATGGCATGAGTTACTAAAGGATTATGATATTACTATCCTTTATCATCCGCGCAAGGCAAATATGGTTACAGATGCCTTGAGTAGAAAGGCTGAGAGCATGGGTAGTTTGGCATTCATTTTAGTAGAGTAGAGGCCATTCGCTTTGGACATTCAGTCCTTAGCTAAAAAACTTATGAGGGTTGCATTTTTAGAGCTTAGTCGAGTTCTTGCATGTGTTATGGCTCAGTCTTTATTATTTGAGCGGATCAAGGCTCGTAAGTACAATGATCCACACTTGCTGGTTCTTAGAGAGATGGTGCTATGGGGTGGTTCCAGAGAGGTTACTATCAGTGATGGTGGTGTTCTGTGACTCCAGGGTCGCCTATGTGTTCCTAATGTTGATAGCTTGAGGGAGGTAATTCTAGAGGAAACACACAGTTCGCGGTATACCATTCATCCAGGTGCTACAAAGATGTATCGTGACTTGAGGCAACATTACTGGTGTCGGAGGATGAAGAAGGACATAGTTGAGTATGTGGCGAGATGCCTAAATTACCAGCATGTTAAATATGAGCACCAGAGGCCAGGCGGCCTACTTCAGCGGATAGTTATACTGGAGTGGAAGTAAGAGCACATCACTATGGACTTCGTAGTTACGTTGCCTCGGAAGTTGAGCAAATTTGATGCTGTTTGGGTTAAGCAGAGGGATCTTAATCTAAGGCAGCGTAGGTGGCTTGAGTTACCGAAGGATTATGATATTACTATCCTTTATCATCCTGGCAAGGCGAATGTGGTTGCATATGCCTTGAGCAGAAAGGCTGAGAGTATGGGTAGTTTGGCATTCATTTCAGTATGGGTATTTCATAACTAACAAACTTATGAGGGTTAATATTTCAGAGCCCAGTCGAGTTTTTGCATGTGTTGTGGCTCAGTCATTACTATTTGAGCGGATCGAGGCTCGTTAGTACACTGATCCAAACTTGCTGGTTCTTAGATAGACACTGTTACGGGGTGGTGCCAGAGAGGTTACTATCAGTGATGATGGTGTTTTGCGACTCCAGGGTCGCCTATGTGTTTCTAAATGTTGATGGCCTGAGGGAGGCGATTCTAGAGGAGACACACAGTTCGCGGTATTCTATTCATCCAGGTGCTACGAAGATGTATCGTGACCTAAGGCAGCATTACTGGTGGCGGAGGATGAAGAAAGACATAGTTGAGTATGTGGCGAGATGCCTAAATTTCCAGCATGTTAAGTGTGAGCACTAGAGGCAGGTGGCCTACTTTAGTGGATGGTTATACCGGAGTGGAAGTGGGAGCGCATCACTATAGACTTTGTAGTTGAGTTGCCGCCGACGTTGAGGAAATTTGATGTTATTTGGTTTAAGCAGAGAGATCTTAATCTGTGGCAGCACCAGTGGCTTGAGTTACGAAAATATTACGATATTATTATCCTTTATCATCCGGGAGAGGCGAATGTGGTTGCAAATGCCTTGAGCAGAAAGGCTGAGAGTATGGGTAGTTTGGCATTCATTTCAGTAAAAGAGAGGCCATTTGCTTTGGACATTCAGTCCTTAGCTAAAAAACTTATAAGGGTTGATTTTTCATAGCCTAGTCGAGTTCTTGCATGTGTTGTAGACCAGTCTTTATTATTTGAGCGGATCAAGGCTTGTAAGTACAATGATCCACACTTGCTGGTTCTTAGAGAGACAATGTTATGGGGTGGTGCCGGAGAGGTTACTATCGGTGATGGTGGTGTTCTGCGACTCCAGGGTCGCCTATGTGTTCCTAATGCTGATGCCTTGAGGGAGGTAATTCTAGAGAAAGCACACAGTTTGCGGTATTCTATTCATCCAGGTGCTACGAAGATGTATCGTCACTTGATGCAACATTACTGGTGACGGAGGATGAAAGAGGACATAGTTGAGTATGTGGTGAGATGCCTAAATTGCCAGCAGGTTAAATATGAGCACTAGAGGCCAGGTGGCCTACTTTAGCAGATGGTTATACTAGAGTGGAAGTAGGAGAACATCAATAGGTGGATTGCATTTCTGAAGTATTATGATATTACTATCCTTTATCATCTGGGCAAGGCGAATGTGGTTGCGAATGCCTTGAGAAGAAAGACTGAGAGTATGAGTAGTTTGGCATTAGTTTTAGTATGGGTAGTTCATAGCTAACAAACCTATGAGGGTTGATATTTCAGATCCCAGTCGAGTTTTTGCATGTGTTGTGGCTCAGTCATAATTATTTGAGCGGATCAAGGCTCGTTAGTACAATGATCCGCACTTGCTGGTTCTTAGATAGAAGGTGTTACGGGGTGGTGCCAGAGAGGTTACTATCGATAATGATGGTGTTCTGTGACTCCAGGGTCGCCTATGTGTTTCTAATGTTGATGGACTGAGGGAGGCGATTCTAGAAGAAGCACATAGTTCGCGGTATTCTATTTATCTAGGTGCTACGAAGATGTATCGTGACATGAGGCAACATTACTGGTATCAGAGGATGAAGAATGACATAGTTGAGTATGTGGCGAGATGCCTAAATTTCCATCATGTTAAATATGAGCACAAGAGGCCAGGTGGCCTACTTCAGTAGATGGTTATACCGGAGTGGAAGTAGGAGCGCATCACTATGGACTTTGTAGCTTGGATTCTGCGGACGTTGAGGAAATTTTATGCTGCTTGGGTTAAGCAGAGGGATCTTAATCTGAGGCAGCGCAGGTGGCTTGAGTTACTGAAGGATTATGATATTACTATCCTTTATCATCCGGGCAAAGCAAATGTGGTTGCGGATGCCTTGAGCATAAAGGCTGAGAGTATGGGTAGTTTGGCATTCATTTAAGTATGGGTAGTTCATAGCTAACAAACTTATAAGGGTTAATATTTCAGAGCCCAGTGAAGTTTTTGCATGTGTTGTGGCTCAGTCATTATTATTTGAGCGGATCAAGGCTCATTAGTACGCTGATCCAAACTTGCTGGTTCTTAGATAGTCGGTGTTACGGGGTGGTGCCAGAGAGGTTACTGTCGATGATGATGGTGTTCTGCGACTCCAGGGTCGCCTATGTGTTTCTGAATGTTGATGGCCTGAGGGAGGCGATTCTAGAGGAAACACACAGTTCACGGTATTCTATTCATCCAGGTGCTACGAAGATGTATCGTGACCTAAGGCAGCATTACTGGTGGCGGAGGATGAAGAAAGACATAGTTGAGTATGTGGCGAGATGCCTAAATTTCCAGCAGGTTAAATATGAGCACCAGAGGCCAGGTGGCCTACTTCAGCGGATGGTTATACCGGAGTGGAAGTAGGAGCGCATCACTATGGACTTTGTAGCTTGGTTTCTGCGGACGTTAAGGAAATTTGATAGTTGTTTGGGTTAAGCAGAGGGATCTTAATCCGAGGTAGCACATGTGGCTTGAGTTACTGAAGGATTATGATATTACTATCCTTTATCATCCGACCAAGGAAAATGTGGTTGAGGATGTCTTGAGCAGAAAGGCTGAGAGTATGGGTAGTTTGGCATTCATTTCAGTATAGGAGAGTCCATTGTCTTTGGACATTCATTCCTTATCTAACAGACTTGTGAGGGTTGATATTTCAGAGCACAGTTGAGTTTTTGAATGTGTTGTGGCTCAGTCTTCATTATTTGAGCGGATCAAGGCTCGTTAGTACGATTACCCGCGCTTTCTGGTTCTTAGAGAGATAATGCTATGGGGTGGTGCCAGAGAAATTACTATTGGTGATGATGGTGTTCTGCAACTCCAGGGTCGCCTATGTGTTTCTAATGTTGATGGCTTGAGGGAGGTAATTCTAGAGGAAGCACGCAGTTCACGATATTTTATTCATCCAGGTACTACGAAGATGTATCGTGACTTGATGCAGCATTACTGGTGACGGAGGATGACGATATTCTATTCATACCTAAATTTCCAGCAGGTTAAATATGAGCACCAGAGGCCAGGTGGCCTACTTCAGCGGATGGTTATACTGGAGTGGAAGTAGGAGAACATCAGTAGGTGGCTTGAGTTATTGAAGGATTATGATATTACTATCCTTTATCATCCGGGAAAGGCAAATATGGTTGCGGATTCCTTGAGCAGAAAGGCTGAGAGTATGGGTAGTTTGACATTCATTCCAGTATGGGTAGTTCATAGCTAACAAACCTATGAGTGTTGATATTTCAGAGCCTAGTCAAGTTTTTGCATGTGTTGTGGCTCAGTCATTATTATTTGAGAGGATCAAGGCTCATTAGCACAATGATCTGCACTTGCTGGTTCTTAGATAGAAGGTGTTGCAGGGTGGTGCCAGAGAGGTTACTATCGATAATGATGGTGTTCTGCGACTCCAGGGTATGTGTTTCTAATGTTGATGGCCTGAGGGAGGCAATTCTAGAAGAAGCACACAGTTCGCAGTATTCTATTCATCCAGGTGCTACAAAGATGTATCGTAACATGAGGCAACATTACTGGTGTCGGAGGATGAAGAATGACATAGTTGAGTATGTGGCGAGATGCCTAAATATCCATCATGTTAAATATGAGCACAAGAGACCAGGTGGCCTACTTCAGCGGATGGTTATACCGGAGTGGAAGTAGGAGCGCATCACTATGGACTTCGTAGCTGGGTTTCCGTGGACGTTGAGGAAATTTGATGCTGTTTGGGTTAAGCAGAGGGATCTTAATCTGAGGCAGCGCAGATGGCTTGAGTTATTGAAAGATTATGATATTACAATCCTTTATCATTTGGGCGAGGTGAATATGGTTGCGGATTCCTTGAGTAGAAAGGCTGAGAGTATGGGTAGTTTGGCATTCATTTTAGTATAGGAGAGGCCATTGTCTTTGGAAATTTACTCCTTATCTAACAGACTTGTGAGGATTGATATTTCAGAGCACAGTAGAGTTCTTGCATGTGTTGTGGCTCAGTCTTCATTATTTGAGCAGATCAAGGCTCGTTAGTACGATTACCCGCGCTTTTTGGTTCTTAGAAAGATAATGCTATGGGGTGGTGCCAGAGAGATTACTATCGGTGATGATGGTGTTCTGCAACTCCAGGGTCGCCTATATGTTCCTAATGTTGATGGCATGAGGGAGGCGATTCTATAGGAAGCACACAGTTTGTTGTATTCTACTCATCCAAGTGATACGAAGATGTATTGTGACCTGAGGCAGCATTACTGGTGGCGGAGGATGAAGAAGGACATAGTTGAGTATATGGCGAGATGCCTAAATTGCCAGCAGGTTAAGTATGAGCACCAGAGGCCAGGTGGCCTACTTCAGCGGATGGTTGTACCAGAGTAAAAGTGGGAGCGCATCACTATGGACTTCGTAGTTGGGTTGCCATGGACGTTGAGGAAATTTGATGATGTTTGGGTCATTGTCGATAGACTGACCAAGTAGGCACACTTTATTCCGGGTGTGACTACGTATTCTTCATAGAGGTTGGCCCAGATTTATATTCAGGAGATCGTCTGGTTGCATCGTGTACCTATTTATGTCATTTTAGATAGAGGCCCTCAGTTTACTTTGTATTTCTGGAGAGCAGTACAGAGCGAGTTGGTTACCCGGGTAGAGCTCAGCACAACCTTTCATTCGCAGATTGACGGGTAGTCAAAGCGGACAATTCAAATTCTGAAAGACATGCTCAGGTCATGTGTGATTGACTTCAGAGGGCAATGGGATCGCTTCTTACCATTGGCCGAGTTTGATTATAACAACAATTATCAGTCCAACATCGAGATAGTTCCATTTGAGGCTTTATATGATGGGTGATGTCATTCCCCTATTAGTTGATTTGAGTCCGGCAAGACTAGGTTATATGGCACTGATTTGGTCAAGGATGCCTTGGATAAGGTAAGGTTGATTCAGGAGTGATTTCGCAGAACACATTCCAGACAGAAGAGTAATGCCGATCAGAAGGCATGTGATTTATCATTTATGGTGGGTGATGAAGTTCTCTTAAAATTCTCGTTGATGAAGGGTATTATGAGGTTCGAAAAAAAAAGGCAAGTTGAGTTCGAGGTTTATTCGCCCATTTGAGGTATTGAGGCGAGTTGGGGAGGTTGCTTATGAGCTTGCTTTGCCTCCTAGTCTATCGGGAGTTCATCTGGTTTTCCATGTGTATATGCTCCTGAAGTACCATGCTGATAGGTCACATGTGTTAGATTACAACATAGTTTAGCTAGATGAGAGTTTGGGTTATGAGGTTGAGCCAGTTGCTATTGTTGATAGGCAGGTTCGCTAGTTGAGGTCTAAGAAGCTTTCTGCGATAAAGGTCTAATGGAGGGACCAGTCGAAGAGGCGACTTGGGAGACCGAGAATGACATGTGAAACAGATATCCACACTTATTCAAGGCTTCAGGTATGATTCTAGACCCATTCAAGGACGAACGTTTGTTTAAGAGGTGGAGAATATAACGATCCAACCGATCATTTTGATTTCCAGATCCCTGTTCGCCTATTTAAGATTCCCCATATGTGCTTTTACTATTTTATTACTTGCGGGAATCGTTGATTTGGTTTTGGAAGGATTCGGGTTAAAATCGAGACACTTAGTTCCTTAATAGTGGCCTAAGGTGGCCAAGTTTGACTTGAGTCAACACTTTGAGTGAACGATCTCGGAATCAGGATTTGATGGTTCCAATAGGTTTGCATGATGATTTTGGACTTGGGCCATGCGTTCGAATCGAGTTTCGGATGATCCAGGAGCATTTCAGCGCTTAATGTTGAAAATTGGCGCCTTGAAGGTTTTCAAGTTCTATAAATTTGGTTTGAAGTAGACTTTGGTGTTATCGATGTCCGTTTGAGATTCCAAGCCAGGGAATAGGTTCTTATGGTTATTTATGACTTGTACGCATAATTTGGCGTCATTCCAAGTTGTCTAAGTATGATTTACTGCATTCGAAGCTAGTTGAAGAAGTTTGAAGTTCATAAGTTGATTGATTTGGTTTTAGGGTATGATTCTTAATTCTGATGTTGTTTTATGTGTTTCGAGGCTTCGATAAGGTCTATATTATATTTATGGACTTGTTGGTATGTTTGGATGGGGTCCCGTATGGCTCGGGTGTATTTCGGACCACCCGGAGCTAAGTCTTAAATTGCAGAATTGTTGGTTCTAGTTTCCTTCTTCGCGAACGCGGTGGTGGTGTACATGTGGCCTTCACGTTTGTGATAGTACGTCCGCATTCGCGTAGAAGAGTAAGAGGGCCTGGGGTCAGTGGGTCGTTGCCTTTCGCATTGGGTAGGTCACGTTCGCGAAGGGCAGGTTGCGTTCGCGAAGCTTGGGCTAGGCTAGCCTTCGCGATCATGAGGACCCTGTCGCGTTCGTGAAGCGCTTTTTCTGAGCCTTGGCAATTTTTCCTTCGCGATCGCGAGGCCCTTTTCGTGATCGCAAAAAAGGGTTCATCGGCCATAGACATATTTTAAATCGGGACTTAGGCTCATTTTCTCTCATTTCATTTTGGGTTGGCCGATTTTGGAGCTCTTTCATCTAGCATTTTAAGGTAAGTAATTCCTACCAAATGTGAGTTTAATATATAGATTATGGGTAGATTGTAACATATAAATTGTGAAAATTTTAGGACTTTATTGAAAAACCTAGGTTTTGGTAAAAATGGGACTAGACCACGAAAATGATTATGGAATTGAGTAAAAATTATATATTTGAGTTCGTAAGGTTATGAGTATCATTTACCTACAAAAATATCCGAAATCCGGGCACGTGGGCCCGGGGATGACTTTTTAGAATTTTTAAAATTGGATTGGGTGATTACTCTAATGGTTAAATTATGAACTTTTGAGTATATATTAATTAGTTGGTATGACTAGTTTCAGGTTGGTTGGCGTTATTTTGCATCTATTATTATGGTTGGAGGGCCGAGAAGAGGACTTAGAGCGAGGTAAGTATCTTGCCTAACATTGTAAGAGGGAATTAACCCCATAGGTGTTTAAATTGTTATTTGTTAATAATTGCGGGTGTTATGTACGCACGAAGTGACGAGAGTCCGTATGTAGCTAAAATCATATTATGTCCGGGTAGGCATAGGACTTTGTTATGCAATACTTGTGATATTTGAACCCAACTTGTTAGTTTAATTACTTGTATTAATAAGCGAAACTTAATTAGAGATTATGTTAGACCGAGCTTTGTCACTTTGAGTTTTGGCGGAATATTTGATTATTCATAGAAAATTTATGTTCCTTTATTTGCTTATTGGTGTTGTAAATGTACATTCCGTAGTCTGAAGAGTTTCCCTATTCCCGTGAAAAATATTTATATACAATGATATGCATCTATGAATCAAGCCGTACGACCTCAGTAGTGTATGTATACGATAATTATGGATCGGGCCGTACGACATCGGCATAACTCGTGTGTGATGTCACTAGGAGTCCGATTATACCCGATATTTCCTTCATGACTTAAGAAATTTATAATTACTTGATGATCCTTATTTCTTGAAATTGGCATATGATATTTGGGGATTTTAAATTAATATTGTGTTAAAGAATCACTTACTTACTGCTTCTTATTCTATTGTTACTGTTGTATTTGCTGATACCCAATTTTTCCCTCATATTTCCTAAAAATGTATATATACTTTCAAAATGGCATATTTGCATCATCATTTAGTTTACAAGCCTATACAAGCATTTTCTATAATTTGTCATAATTTTTAAAGCTCTAAATCAATTTCTTTCAATATGTTTATTATATAAATATCTAATAATTATCCTTTAAATCATTTTGTGATGATTTAATCATCCAAACTTATTATTTACACCAACATGTACGTTTTATAATACTTTACTTCATTTTTCTATAATTGCATTTGCATTTTTAGGCTAATTGCACATTTTTGTAATAATAGCCTGTATTCATGTATAATTACATTATTTGTGCCAAAATAGCTTTTTAAAACCAATTTCGGACCAAATGAATGGCTCAAACACTTAAAACCTAGCCCAATAACCCCAACCCAAAGCCAAATGACCCCTTAACCCAATACCCGATCGCGACCCGCTTACTAACCCGCCCCGCTGCCCCGTTCAATCTTGGCCGTTGATCTTAAATGATCAACAACTCGTAATTAACCTACCCTTCCCTTATATCCCCTAATACCCCAAACCCTAGAGACAAAAATCCCCACCCTACCGCCTCTGTATCCTCACACGCTCTCATATCTCAAACCTAAACCCTAACCGCCCTCACTCAAATCTCGGTCCCAATCCGACATTACATGAAAACCATCCATGATTCCTTTCCTTTCTTGCATACGCGGAGTTACCTGCCATCTTTTGAACGCTACAAGTATTGGTTACTTGATTATTTATGGAAGCTAAGTCGTTGTGTTCGTTTGATTCTGATTATGTATCATCTTCATGTTTCTGACTTGATACATTAACTATCAGACTCCTTGGCTTCGATTCAGCGAGATTTTGGCCATTTTTTGTTCCTCGTCTAAACTAAGGTTTACCCGTTTTCTCTCCTAAATTGATCTGGATTGATTTTGCATGCTTTCTTTCCTTATTTTGGGTTTTTATTTACTTTGTTTCCTTGTTTATTCGTTTAATTTTGCTACTATATAAACTCCTCGCCTTTCCCCTTTGAAGCAGATGGGGAATCAATATTTTCACTAAAAAATTTGGAGCTTTGTTTCCCTCATTCTCTTGTTCTGTACTTCATTTTGGCCGGTTGAAAGCCAAGGCCACTAAGATTCTGTTATTCGAACTTTCCCTTGGTGCGAGCATTTCCCGGAGTTCTTTTGAAGTTCTTGGAAACTTTGACGCATTGAGATTATGGGTTCTTGTTGAATTTTTGTTCTTTGTTGTTCTCCATTTAACTGGTGAGCCGCTTGATCTTTTGCAATTTCATTTTTATGTGTCTCTGATTTGCATGTGTTCTCGCTTCTAAAATCTATGGCTTAATGTGTTTCTGGGCTACTTTTATGCATAACTCTGTTAGCTTTACACTCGTTTTAAATCTCTCTAGCATTTAACTCCTCCTAATGTTGCTAGTTCTGAGATTGTCTATGTCTAACTTGGATAATCTGAACTTTCCCAAGCTCGTTTAGCTAGTGTATTGGTGTCTGAATGTTCATGAATATGCTTACCTGCTTTGTCCTGAATCTCTGCAATGAATGCCTCACATCCGTAGTAACATGTGTTAAGATCTTCACTGTTAACTATGACTTGTTTCTCTGTTATTGTGTCACTCAGCATGCTCACTTGATCTCATACCCCTTTGATAATGGTTTTAAATTATAGAACAGTTATCTGAACTTGTTTTCCCTATCATGTTTGAAATGTTTTAAGATGAATCCCTGGCATAGCTTAGATTTTCCTAGTTAATTAGTCTACTGGTCAATACTTGAATGCCTACGTTTGCCATTTGACATGAGTTTATTTTTACTATGTTCTGAACCTCTGCAATGATTATCTTGCATATGTAATGTGTTCTAATCTGTGTTAAGATTTTTTCTATCAATTATGACCTTGCTTCCATGCTAATATGTCCCCCAACATGTCTTTGGCTCACTTAATTCCTTGTTCCTTTAGTGATTATTTGACTTGTCATAATGTGTGTTCCCCTATCATGTCTGAATGTTGTCATGTTCCCTGATGAGAGTTAACATGTCTGTCTTATGACACTAGGATGTATACTTAGCATAATTTGGATCTTTTAGGTTTCAATTTATTAGTATTATGCACTTGTGCATGATAATCTTTGTCAATCTTCCAAACTAGTTTTTCCCCTAACTCTTTCAATATATGGCCGTCTATGTGTTCTTTTACTAAGTGTTGAACTTTCTTCTAATTCCCTACTGAACCTATATTTAATTTTTGTGTCCTGTTTGATTAGTTGCTTTGTGTTCTCATCCTTGCTATGTCTACTTTAAGTTATAAGTGTATTCCCTCAATTCCTGCCCCTCAACCATTGTCCACTCTCCCTCATTTGTTATCTATGCCATTTCTAACCTCTCATTCTTGGTCGGCTGAAAGCCAAGGCCACTAAAGCTTTTCTCTATTAACCTCCCTAGTGTGAGCACTGCTCGGGGTCCATTTTGAGACCCTTGTGCACTCTGACACACTAGGGCCTGAGGTTCTTTGGCCATTTTCCTCACTACTCAGTTCTCTCCTTTTTTATGCCTGTTGAATGTGCAAATTGACTTATGTAAATGATTGTTTCCTGGATCCTATGATCAAACCATGGCTGTTAGGTTTGGTTCGAGTTCTCCTATGGTTTTTGGGCTATGTTGAGATCTGTGTGGAGAAAGAGCTTAGTTGAAGGCTCATCAGTGCTGGGTATCTTTTGGGCCTGTCTTGGGCCTACTGTTATTGCTTGTACTACTTTGTAATTTATTCATTATTGGGCCTGTAATAATTATCTAATAACAATTGGGGTGATAGTAGAACTGGGAAATGGGTATCTCCTAATACTTGCATGAAAAAGGGTAGAAAACATACTTATAGGATTTGTGTGATCTATTTACTATCCGACCTGTTATATGTGAATCTCTTTGTGCACTATTAGAAATCATGTTATTAGGGAATCACACACTCGCATAATTAGTATGTTGTAAATGCATGAGTATTCTATCTATTGTTGTGTTTACTGCTATGTGTTGTTAGACAGCATGCCTATAGGAAATAATTGCTAATCACCGCTCCTTAGTATGTTCAATAGATATCATGCCCATAGGGTTTTAACTAATTAATTCGCTATTGCAATCTCATCGTTCACCTAGAAAGCATGCATATAGGAGCTAATTGTATGAGAATCAGTTCCAATCGCCAAGTTTTAGAAATCATGCCTATAGGACATCACTACTCATTTTTCAAACGTTGTTCATCCACGCGATTATTAGGAGGCGTAATAATTTTGAGCACTTCTAATGAGTTTCACTGTTCCTTATTGTATAAATCTCCTAGAAATCATGCCTATAGATTTGTCCACTGATAATCTGTAATAAGCCACTTGACACCAACTGGCACTCACCAACTGGTAATTTAGAAATCCTAGGTCTAAAGTGGCTAGCACATCTGAATCAGATCATTTAGAAACCATGCCTATAGAGTTTAACAACTGCAATCCCTTCAATTCTGAAAACTGCCTAATATGTAAAATCTGTTTGCGTGCATTTGTTTGCCTAATTGCGGAGGCTAATGTAAGCCTTTAATTGGATTTAATTGCAATCCTATTTGGTTTTAATTATCGCTTAGTTCTAGCATTTTTGAGCAGCCTATGTCAAGTCTAAAACCACCCAAAAATAGAGGACCAAATGGCTCCTGGACCATAGGCATGGGACGGGTAGTGCACACATAAGGCACGATTTAGAATCAACTAGTACGCTTTAGGTAATAACTTAAAGATAGTAATTGGGTAGCAGGAGATGATAGTCTGTGCCCGCTGAATAATACGAGTAACACCCCATCTTGAGAGAGTTACGAAGTATTATTTATGTTGCACGGGGTGATCCTTTCGGCTAAAAAACTTAGGACCCCCCGTCTATCTTTGAATCAAGTGTTTGTATTTACTCAAAGCCTTTGATAATCAAACTTCCCAAACTTGTTTTTTCTCTGTCTTTATTTATCTGACTAATTCATATAATTCAAGTTCGGCCGAGACCTACAGTTGTGAACCTCGAAGAGTGCCTAACACCTTCTCTTTGAGGTAATTTCGAGCCCTTACCCGATCTTTGGTGATGCAAACTAGTCAAACCCGAGTCATATGCAAATAGGTGCCCTAGCGCACCTTAAACCGTTAGGTGGGGACTCTCCTATTTTAATACCTTCTTAAAAGAGTTGTCATACGTCGAAACCCGATTTAGAGAGAAAACAGGGCGCGACAACATGGCGACTCTGCTGGGATATTTAGGCTCTTACCATAGCAAACTTGGTTTATATGAATTAGTCTTCTCTGATAAACGTGTTTCCTTTTTCATTTATTCTTTTGCTGCTACATAAATATCCCGCTCCTGTTTCCTTTTTTTTGCTGCATGCACACCCTTTCCCCTATTCTCCCTTTATTTGAATTCGTATTAATATGCAAATCCCTTCCCTTCTCTTCCCTTCTTTGCTCAAATTGGCTCTAACATGCGTATTCCTTTTTCTAGTCGTACTTATTTGCTCCAAGTCACCTTTTAAATTGCTACATCATGTCTCTCCCCACCCTTACTCCCTCGCTTACTTTTTATGATTTCCACATTGCACGAACTAACTTCTTCTTATTTTCCTTTTCTTTTCATGTCTTTTACGTTTCATTTTAATATTGCATTTACCGTTTTCATCATGCAAAATATTTGACAACGTGTTGTTTATCTTTGCATAAAGCATGCTCCACATCATATTCTACTCGTTCCCAATTAATACCATAGCGGCGCTTGATGAGTGTCCGCGCTCTTCCGAAATCACCCTTTAAATTCGGAAAGGCTTATTTGGGGTAAAACTAGTCGATCTGCGGTGCAGTCGACGGTTCCATGCCTTTCCCTCTCAAGTTGTCCGTTTGAGGGTACCGGTCTAGACTCTTCTAGAAACCCCACTCTAATATTAACTGTGCATGCATCATGTCCAAATCTAGTATAGGTTAGAACGCTGTCCGCGCGATAACCCGCTAAGGCAAGCCTTGTCCAAAGTCCGACATGATTTTCATAATCCCAATGGATACCATCACGATATGTGCATTATTTGGAGAAAACATGCCCGTATGCCGATCATTAATGTGTAAATAGTCAATTTCGGAGGGGGAAAGGGCTAACTTTATTTGTTTTGCAGAAATGAGGCACGAAGTCCCCAGGTTCGGCATGGTTCAAAATATCCCACCTTTGTTGTTGGATTGGTGGAAAAACCTCTCGCCAAGTGACAAAAACCATGTAAAAAGAGTCCTCGGGAATTTACCCTCTTTATTAGACATTCAGCCAAACAATGCATTAATTGAGGCCGCCACCATGTTTTGGGATGAGAAGAGAGTCGTCTTCCGTTTTGCTGACATAGAAATGACTCCTCTTTTAGAGGAAATATGAGGCTTAGCTGGACTCCCATGGGATAGCCCTGGTTTGTTGGTACTGAAAAACCGTACTTCCCGAGGTTTCTTGAAAATGATGGGTTTCAAGAAAAATGATGATTTACTCTGTCTGAAGAAATCTTATATACAATTTGAGTTCCTTTACGAGTGTTATGGGCACAGCAAGTCATATCGCCTTTACTATGATGAACTTTCCATTACTTCTTTGGGTTGGATAGACCGCCAGGTTTTCGTATTCATTGTCTGTTTTCTGGGAATGCTGATATTTCCGATGAAGGGTGAAAGGATCCACACTCGCCTAGCTATGGTCGCTAGGACTTTAATGGAAGGAATTGAGGGGCAAACTTACACCATTGTCCCTATGATCTTGGCTGAGATGTACCAGGCTTTAGACCGTTGCAAATAAGGGTATGGGCACTTCGAGGGTTGCAATCCGTCGCTGCAGGTATGGTTGTTAGTACACTTTCAGAGAGGTAAATTTCGTCAAGAACTTTCGTGACGACCATGGAATGACCACATAGCCTATCACCATCCGAAGAGAATGACTTTTATCCCAAACAGGTTTGCGCAAATGGGAAACGCCGTGAGCTGGGTACATTTATTCAGCAATCTGACTGATGAAAGAGTGCATTGGATGTTCGAATGGTTCCCTAGCAACGAGTTCATCATCAGTCAAGACAGACTCCTCATCTAGTGCTAATCGGGTTGAGAGGAATCTATCCTTATGGTCTTATAAAGGTTATGAGGCAAGCTAGGAGAAAGCAGGTTATACCTCGGGTTTACAACATGGTCCAGTACAAAGCCGACTTCAAGGGTAACACCATTTCATTCAAGTTAAAGGCACAACATATGTGGCATCAAAAGATCATTCTGAAGAAAGATACCATCGAGTCAGATCGGTATCATGCCGACCATGTGTACTTCTATCCATCATGGTTAGTAGATGATATAGCGAGAGATGTCAAGCCAGGGGTTAATCTGGAGAATAGGGTCATAGACAACGCTGCTGAAACACAAGTCAAATGTAGGATGTTGCGCAAAAGGGTTTTCGAGGCTGAAGCCAGGCATTTGGAACAATATAAAGTGGATATGGAAGCAATCAACGAGTGGAAAGGAATCGCTTCTAAATCAACAGAGAGGTTGGAATATTTGGAGCAGGGGTTGATGGAGCTTGAAGGAAAGATGAGGAAAAGGATCTCAGACTGTCAGAATACAGAGAGCAAAAAAGGAGGGCATCTAGCAAAGGCTTATCTGCTGTTGGACATGCGCGACCTGGGGAACCTGATTGATGGAGCTAAGAAGGCCAAGCATGGAGAAGGTCCCTCTGGGACCAAATAGATTAGGAATAATGTTTTATCTGCCTTCTAGACTCGTTTTAGACTTTGATTGTAATAAGGCAAATGCCATTAGTAACTCTTTATAATTATTATCGTTTTAGTAGAGGTTTGGTTCATTTATCACATTAATGAAATGACGCAATTATTGGCATTAATTTTCTCCAAACCTATATGTCGCTTAGGCCTACCTCGGGTACAATGAGGTCCGCAAAATTAGGACATGAATTTATAATACTGCAAATATCCTCTTAATAACCCTTACTGATTTGGTTACATTTATCGTTTTCTTTTGTTTATTCCCATTCCCCAAAGGTTGGTTCGTGCGTACTGGCATCATCCGATATATTATACTAGATCCAGAGGTCCTCCTCCTCCTCCACCAAGTGATCCTAAAGGCAAAATCAAAGGGAAAGAAAAAATGGACGGTTTAAGCGGTATCAGAAAGGACAATGCAGAAAACATTGAAACCTCGGACGGTCGGAATACTCTAGCATAGAACGAATTAGTCCTACATCCGGAACAAAATATATTGGAGCTACAAGGGGAACTCGAGCAGGCTCGGAACTTGGCAAACCTTTCCCTCACCCTAAATGTCCCCGGCCTTAACCAACAAAACACAAACGCCCAAAACCCGATACCTTCCCAAAATACACAAAATCCGCAAAATCCTCCCACACCGCATCAGTACGCCACACCTCCTCAAAACCACAACACTCTACCGATACCTACTCCTCAACAACACCAGCACCACCCAACTCAATACCCACAAATAACCACATAACACTCCCCTCAAAATGCACCTTAGCCTACTCCTGACATGCAAAACTCAACCAATGACCACCATTATGCCCAGATTCCCGGAGTTCACCAAAGCAATTCCATATATGTAGAAACCTTACCCCACACCCCACAACAGACCCTATACATACCCGAATCCACTGAGAACGACCTACTCATCAAGAACATGGCGGAGGAACTCAAGAAACTTGCTGGCAAAGTTCAAAGTGTCGAAGGGGGCAAAGGCATTAAGGGTTTGAATTATGAAGATTTGTGTATTCAGCCACATGTAGAACTGCCAGAGAGTTAAAAACCTCCTAAGTTCGAAATGTACATCGGGACTGGTGATCGGAAGGTGCATTTGAGAACGTATTGTAACAAGCTTGTAGGGGTTGGCAAGGATGAAAGAATCCGTATGAAGCTGTTCATGAGGAGCCTCACCGGAGACGTCCTATCTTGGTACATCAGTCAGAACCTAAAGAAATGGGTTAATTGGGTGAGCATGGCATCAGATTTCATGGATCGGTTCAGGTTTAACACAGAAAATGCACCAGACGCTTTCTACATTCAGAATCTCAAGAAGAAACCAACGAAAACTTTCCATGAGTATGCTACTCGATGGAGGTCTAAAGCTGCAAAAGTAAGGCCATCACTGGAAGAAGAACAAATGAATAAGTTCTTCGTCAGAGCTCAGGATCCGCAATACTATGAAAGACTGATGGTTATTGAAAACCATAAATTTTCTGACATCATCAAATTGGGAGAGAGAATAGAAGAGGGGATCAAAAGCGAAATGGTGAAAATATTTGAAGCCACAAATAAAGCCTTACATTCAGGAGGTATCTCCAAGAAGAGAGAAGTAGGTGCGGTGATGGTAGCCCAAGGTCCAAAGTCTTCTCTTACATACCAAACACCTCCACCTATATATCAGCTTTCACCTCCCAGATACCAACAACCTACCACCACTTACCATACTTATAACACCCAACCAGCATACTACCACTCACCACCATCCCGCCAAAACTACCAAAAACCTAGACCAAATTTCGACCGCAGACCACCCAAACAATACACCCTAATTGCTGAACCTATAGACCAGTTGTACGAG
>AWOL01S0001775.1:0-18122 GCA_000715115.1 Nicotiana otophora
CTCACCACCATCCCGCCAAAACTACCAAAAACCTAGACCAAATTTCGACCGCAGACCACCCAAACAATACACCCTAATTGCTGAACCTATAGACCAGTTGTACGAGAGACTGAAGGTTGCCAGTTATATCACTCCCATTCCCACCGTTGCTATGGAAAACTCTTCCCAGTGGATTAACCCAAATAAGGCATGTGCCTATCACTCAGGCATGAAAGGTCAAACTATTGATGAGTGTCGTACTTTGAAGGATAAGATTCTGACACTAATTGACACCAAAGTCATACAGGCAAAGGAAGCTGCACCCAATGCCCGTAATAATCTTCTCCCAGATCATAGGGGTGGAGGAGTGAACGCGATAGAGACCGATGAAGAATGGGACTCAGAGGGATCAATTGGGCTCATTCGAGAAGGGGATAATTCTGAAACATCTCTAGTCACTCTCACACCTATCATGGTACAGACTTAGGCACCCATTGAATTTGAGGTGGCTGCACCAACTCCGTTTGAGGTTGAAGTGACAACGCCCTTCACCGTGATGGTAGTACGTACACCGTATTATAAGCCTAATGATATACCATGGGATTATGTTGCAGAAGCAAGATGGAAAGGAAAGGCAAAAATGGAAGAAACAGGTGAAGCGCAAGGCATGACTAGAACTTTTAGGGTTTATACTTCCGAACATTTGGGAGGGACATGTAAAGAAGCCACTTCTAAGCTGCCTATCATTGAAACTGGCTCGGATGATCTTTGGAGAAAGGTGCAAGCAAGAGAGTATTCTGTGGTTGATCATATGAACAAAACCCCTGCTCAGATATCCATTTTATCACTACTGTAGAACTCCGAGGCATATAGGAATGCGTTGATGAAAGTGTTGAACAAAGCCTATGTACCCAATAACATTACCAGTGGGGAGATGACCAATATGGAAGGACAAGTGTTGGAAAGCCATAAGATCACTTTTCATGAAGACGAGCTACCACCAGAAGGACTAAGTCACAACAGGGCACTGCATATCACAGTGCAGTTTGAAGACAAGTTCATTGCCAGAGTCCTGATAGATGGAGGTTCAAGTCTCAACATATGTCCACTAACTACTATGAAAAGATTGGGTAAAGGCCTGCACGAGATATGAGCAAGAAGTATGAATGTGAAAGCATCTGATGAGTCTCAAAGGGCCACAATTGGGGAAACCAACCTCGGCCTATAGATGGGCCCAACTTGGTATGATGTTGAGTTTCAAGTGTTGGACATATCTGCTACCTTCAACCTATTTTTGGGACGACCTTGGATACATGCCGCTGGGGCCGTAACTTCTACTCTACATCAGGTCGTGAAGTTTGAGTGGAACCATCAGGAAGTGATCATCCATGGGGACGAAAGTAATCCCATTTACACCAGTCAAACTGTTCCGGGCATCGAGAATAGAAGGAAGTTTGGTGGAGAAACATACCATCGCGTCGAGCGCGTCAACGCAATTGAAAAAGACAAATGGTGGAGCAGTAAGATAGAAGGCATATTGGCATGGACAGGGTATGAACCTGGCAAGGGTCTTGGTAAGAATCTCCAGGGGATCACCAAACCGATACAGCTAAAGCGTCACCGCACAACTTTTGGGCTTGGGTATGAATACACCTGACACGAGTATCAGAATTGGTCGCCACCATAGCGTGGTCCTTATTACCCTCTAGAGCGACATGTACCACATTTGAGCCAGTCATTTCATCAAGCCGACATGATATGGGAGTCCGAAGAAGATGAAGTTCTAGCTGGCATAAGGAATCTGTTTCTGGATGATGAAGACATGGATTGTGGTGTGATAGTTGAGGAGGAGGAGAAGGAAGGCCTTATTATTCAGACGATGGAGAAGGGAGATATTCTCAATAACTGGACTGCTGCACCATCAAGGGCATGTCGAGTCCCTAGGTAGCCTGGCAATTAACATTATTTATTTTGGAAAGCAATTTTATGAGCATCTAAGACATTTTCAGTATTTTGTTTTAAGCATATTTTGTTTTGAAATAATTGCTCTAGTCATCGAGCCGAACTTGTTTGATGTTTTTAAGATTTATCTAATGCATTGTTATTTTAGTATTTATTATTATTATTTACATTTTTCTCTACAACATTACTATTACCTATCCCGATGAACTTACGACTGTGACATGTAATGAGACAACACAACATAAGAATAATGATTCAGAGGATCTGAAAGAGGATATAATACCCGAGGCAATTGTCAGAGAAGTGGAAAACTTTGAAAACAAGACTAAGTCCAATTTGGATGAGACCCAAACAGTTAAATTGGGAGACTCCGAAACAGTCAAGGAAATGCGTGTAAGCATTCACGTATCACCGTCAGAGAAGGAAGAGTACGTCTGGTTCTTGAAGGAGTATGAGCATATTTTTGCATGTTCCTATGATGATATGACCGGTTTGAGCACGTCCATAGTGGCTCATAAACTACCTACCAACCCTCTGTGTCCGCCTGCAAAGAAGAAGCTCAAAAAGTTTAAACCAGATATGAGTCTGAAAATAAAGGAGGAAGTCACCAAACAGATCAAAGCCAAGATTCTCAAAGTGGTTGAATATCCGACCGACCTGGTTGGCTAACATTGTGCCATTTCCAAAGAAAGATGGGAAAGTCAGAGTGTGTGTCGACTATCGGAATTTAAATAGAGCAAGTCCCAAAGATGATTTCCCTTTGCCCAATATACACATACTGATTGACAACTGTGCCAGACATGAACTCCAATCCTTTGTGGATTGTTTCGCGGGATATCATCAGATCTGGATGGACGAAGAGGATGCTGAAAAGACAGCTTTTATTACACCATGGGGGGTGTATTGCTACAAAATAATGCCATTCGGCCTAAAGAATGCCGGAACCACCTATATGAGGGCCATGACAACCATTTTGCATGACATGATACACAAGGAGATAGAGGTGTATGTGGATGACATCATCATCAAATCCAAGAGAAGCACAGATCATATAGCAGATTTTAGGAAATTCTTTGATCGACTTCGAAGATACAACCTGAAACTAAATCCTGCAAAATGTGCCTTCCGAGTCCCTACTAGAAAGTTGTCAAGATTCATCGTCAGCCGCTGAGGAATTGAGCTAGACCCGTCAAAGATCAAGGCTATCCAAGATTTTTCACCTCCGAAGAACAAGAAAGATGTGATGAGTTTCTTGGGGCGTCTCAATTGCATCAGCCGTTTCATAGCACAATCAACTGTGATTTGTGAACCGATTTTCAAAATGTTAAAGAAAGACGCTGCGACAAGTTGGACTGAAGAATGCCAGAAAGCTTTTGACAAGATCAAGGAATATTTATCCAAACCACATGTTCTAGTCCCACCAGAACCTGGGAGACCTCCGTTACTCTATTTATCTGTACTAGATGGGGCTTTCGGCTATGTCTTGGGAAAACACGATGAGACAGGAAGAAATGAAAAATCCATATACTATCTAAGTAAGAAGTTCACACCATATGAAGCACGATATTCTTTGTTGGAGCGCACCTGCTGCGCTTTGATGTGGATAGCTCAGAAGTTGAGAAACTACTTCTGTGCCTACACCACATATCTCATATCAAGAATGGATCCATTAAAATACATCTTCTAGAAATCCATGCCTACGGGAAAGTTGGCAAAATAGAAGATACTACTGAATGAGTTCGACATCATTTATGTAACTCAAAAGGCGGTCAAGGGGCAAGCATTGGCAGATCATCTAACAGAAAATCCTGTGGGTGGAGAATACGAACCACTGAAAATGAATTTTCCCGATGAAGAGGCATCATTCGTAGGAGAAGATATCACTGAAATCTATGACGGTTGGAGAATGTTCTTCGATGGAGCTGCAAACGTCAAAGGAGTAGGAATTGGAGCAGTTTTAGTGCCAGAAATAGGTCAATACTATCCAGTATCCGCAAAGCTCAGGTTTCCATGTACCAGCAATATAGAAGAATATGAGGCCTACATCTCGGGGCTCAAGTTGGCCATTGACATAAACGTTCAGGAATTGCTGGTAATTAGAGATTCAGACCTTTTGGTACATCAGGTTCTAAGGGAATAGGATACAAAGAATACCAAAATATTGTCATATTTGTACTACGTACAAGATTTGATGAAGAGGTTCACAAAAATAGAGTTCCAACATGTTCCGAGAATCCAGAATGAGTTCGCAGATGCGTTGGCCACTTTATCCTCCATGATACAACACCCAGACAAGAATTTCACTGATCCTATTCCAGTAGGGATTCATAATCAGCCAGCTTATTGTGCTCATGTTGAAGAAGAAACTGATGGGAATCCGTGATTTCATGATATCAAAGAATACTTGGCAAAGGGAGAGTACCCGGAGCATGCAAATCATACTCAGAAACGCACACTCCGAAGATTGTCCAACCATTTCTTCCAAAGTGGAGGAATTCTATACAGAAGGAATCCATACCTAGGATTATTATGGTGCGTTGACGCCAAGGAAGCTTCCAAACTGCTCGAAGAGATACATGCCGGAACTTGCGGACCACACATGAACGGTTTCGTTTTGGCCAAGAAGATATTAAGAGGAGGATATTTTTGGATGGCTATGGAAACGGACTGCATCAGGTATGTTCAAAGGTGTCATCAGTGCCAAATACATGCAGATATGATATGAGTGCCACTCAATGAACTCAATACAACAAGTGTACCTTGGCCTTTCTCCGCTTGGGGGATGGATGTCATCGGTCCATTTGAACCCACCGCTTCAAATGGGCACATGTTCATTCTAGTGGCCATAGACTAATAACAACAACAACCCAGTATAAACCCACTAGTGGGATCTGGGGAGGGTAATGTGTACGCAGACCTTACCCCTACCCTGGGATAGAGAGGCTATTTCCGATAGACCCTCGACATCCTTCCCTCTAAGAACTCCCCACCTTGCTCTTGAGGTGACTCGAACTCACAACCTCTTGGTTGGAAGTGGAGGTTACTTACCACTAGAGCAAACCCTAGTGGCCATAGACTATTTCACAAAATGGGTTAAAACCGCATCTTACAAGGCTGTAACTAAGAAGGTCGTAGTAGATTTTGTTAGGGATCGTATTGTCTGTCGATTTGGGGTACCGGAATCAATCATGACCGATAACGCCGCCAACCTTAACGTGATTTGATGAAATCCATGTGTGAAACCTTCAGGATCAAGCATACGAATTCCACAGCATACAAGCCACAAATGAATGGAGTTGTGGAAGCCGCCAATAAGAACATCAAGAAGATATTAAGGAAGATGGTAGATAATCACAAACAATGGCATGAGAAGTTACCATTTTCCCTACTTGGATATCGTACCACAGTTCGTACATCAACTGGGGAAACTCCTTATTTGTTGGTCTATGACACTGAAGCCATCATTCCCGCCGAAGTAGAAATTCCTTCTTTGAGAATCATACAAGAGGCTGAACTCAGTGATGCATAATGGATACAAAGTCGTTATGAACAACTGGCTCTCATTGACGGAAAAATAATGAACGTAGTATATCACAATCAACTTTACCAGAACAGAATATCTAGAGCTTTCAACAAAAGGGTCAAGCCTAGACAATTCGCACCGGGGCAGTCGGTGCTAAAGCGGATCTTCCCCCATCAAGATGAAGCCAAAGGGAAATTTTCACCCAATTGGCAAGGACCCTACATGGTTCACAGAGTACTAACAGGAGGAGCGCCCATACTCGCAGAGATGGACGGAGAAGTTTGGCCAAAACCTATCAACTCAGACACAGTCAAGAGATACTATGTTTAGATTTTTTACATTTCTTCATTTGATGTAACTGAACTACGCTTGACCTGATTTTCGTTTAAGAGAGGATACGCAGGCAGCCCTGTGGGTTCGGTCACATCTCAATAAATCTTCATTTTTGCCATGGTCAGAAACTGGGGCATAATTTTGAGGAGGACCCTCAAAATTCTAAAGCAAGTCTAGCCAACTTCGTTATACATAGAACAGTCAAAGAATTACTTTAAAATCGGGACAGAATTTTGAGGAGGACCCTCAAAATTCTAGAGCAAGGAAGCCGCAATGTGTCTAAAATATGTCATAGTCATTGGTTCATCTAACTTAGTCGATATTGCATACTACTATATTTTAAATAACTACATTCATCAAATGCACGCATTTCTTTCGAAAAACTTTATTTCTTTTGGTAGCAGGGTGACTCAAACAGGATCTCAAGACAGGAGCACAGGCAAAGCAAAAGACAAAAGCACGAAACTCACAATTTTTCTTTGGATGCAGACACAGTAAGACAATAATATCTGCAGACACATCAGGTCACTTCCTTTAAGATAGCAGATTATCTATCCCAAGCATCTCCAGTTAAGAAACACTCTACTATCACTCATCGTTTTCTTTGCATGAGGCTAAGCATTGCCTCCCTAATTGCATAAGGTTAGGCACTGCCTTTCCTTGCATGAGATTAAGCATTGTCTCCTTTTCTTGCATGAGGCTAAGAATTGTCTCCCATTTTGCATAAGGCTAAGCCCTGCCTCCCTAATTGCATAAGGCTAAGCACTACCTTTCCTTGCATGATACTAAGCATTGCTTCCTTTCTTTGCATGAGGCTAAGCCCTGCCTCCTTGACTGCACAAGGCTAAGCACTGCCTTTCCTTGCATGATACTAAGCACTGTCTCCTTTCTTTGCATCGAGACTAAGCATTTTCTCCCATTTGCATGAGGCTAAGCCCTGCCTCCTTGACTGCACCAGGCTAAGCACTGCCTTTCCTTGCATGAGACTAAGCATTGTCTCCTTTCTTTGCATCGAGACTAAGCATTGTCTCCCATTTGCATGAGGCTAAGCATCATCTCCTTAAATGAATAAGGCTAAGCATTGCCTCCTTAACTGCACGAGGCTAAGCACTGCCTTCTTTGCATGAGACTAAGCATTGTCTCCTTTCTTTGCATCGAGACTAAGCATTGTCTCCCATTTGCATGAGGCTAAGCATCATCTCCTTAAATGAATAAGGCTAAGCATTGCCTCCTTAACTGCACGAGGCTAAGCACTGCCTTCTTTGCATGAGACTAAGCATTGTCTCCTATTTTGCATGAAGCTAAGCACCGCTTCCCCTTCTTTGCATGAGACTAAGTGTTGTCTCCTGTTTTTGCATGAGGCTAAGACCTGCCCCCCCCTCTTGTATACGGCTAAGCACTGTTTTTTCCTCAAGGTTAAATACTATCTCCACTACGCCATCTAAGACCTAGCACTATCCTCTGTTCACCTAGGGCTAAACACTGCCCTCATCTTACACAAGACTAAGCCTTGTCTTGTCTCATCTTCGCATGTGACCTAGCATCATATCGTTTCATCTTATGGGCAAAAATATCGTCATCTTTGTCCAAAAGGTGTCATAGTCCGAAGGCATCCTCTTCATAGCCGGCAGACACTATTCCATGGCACGAGGATCTCTCAGTATTGCACATCATTATTCAAAGGCGTCATGGTTCAGAGGCACTATTTTCATGGCCCGAGGACATCATTTCATGGCCTGCGAATCCCTTATCATACACTTCATAGCCCAGGACATCATGTTCTAAGGACATCATCCTCATCGTCCAAAGACAACTTTCATGGTCCAAAAGGAATTTGTATCATGTTTAAATTCTCACAATAATCCCATATATACTTGCATGCATTGTGTTTAAGTTTTGCAGGTAATCCAGGAGGTAACCGTTCTCTTAACAGGAGCAATCTTTGCTCTGGTGTCTATTCAATGCTCACATCCTGCAATTATTTCAAATGCATTCAACCCCCATCAGTTACCCACTTTTACTTGATAATTGTTCAGATACCCGTTCTAAGATACATCCATTCACGATTTTGTATAAACGCATCTGATATCGTCCTATCTAAAAGAGCCTTTCCGAAGCATACGACTATTCCTATAACAACTCCATCGGTTCAGTTCACCGTTGGGTCCAGAACTACACACAGCACCAGGGATATGTAGGCAACTCAGAAACTAGAGTTCGGCCTCCATTTTTCAAATCATCCCATTCGGTCAAAATCGTTCATCATTTCTTTACCCGACAATTCTTTCATCATTCCCGGGTAAAGATGGGCTGTTGTTGATACCCAATTTTTCCCTCATATTTCCTAAAAATGCATATATACTTTCAAAATAGCATATTTGCATCATCATTTAGTTTACAAGCCTATACAAGCATTTTCTATAATTTTTCATAATTTTTAAAGCTCTAAATCAATTGCTTTCTATATTTTTATTATATAAATATCTAATAATTATCATTTAAATCATTTTGTGATGATTTAATCATCCAAACTTATTATTTACACCAACATGTACATTTTATAATACTTTACTTCATTTTCTATAATTGCATTTGTATTTTAGGCTAATTGCACATTTTTGTAATAATAGCCTGTATTCGTGTATAATTACATTATTTGTGCCAAAATAGCTTTTTATATTTTTTCATAATGTTAAGTTATTATTTTCAATCATTTTTAATGCACAAATAATATTTTTGTTATTTATTAATTATTTTTATAAATTATTTTTGATAAATATTGGGTATTTAAAAAACAACCCAATTTTTAAACCAATTTCGGACCAAATGAATGGTCCAAACACTCAAATACCTAGCCTAATTACCCCAGCCCAAAGCCAAACGATCCCCTAACCCAATACCTGATCGCGACCCGCTTAGTAACCCGCCCCGCTGCCCCGTTCAATCTTGGCCGTTGATCTTAAACGATCAACAACTCGGAATTAACCTACCCTTTCCTTATATCCCCCAATACCCCAAACCCTAGAGACAAAAATCCCCACCCCGCCGCCTCTGTATCCTCACACGCTCTTATCTCTCAAACCTAAACCCTAGCCGTCCTCACTCAAATCTCGGTCCCAATCTGACATTACATGGAAACCATCCATGATTCCTTTCCTTTCTTGCATACGCGGAGTTACTTACCATCTTTTGAATGCTACAAGTACTATTTACTTAATTATTTATGGAAGCTAAGTCGCTATGTTCGTTTGATTCTGATGCTGTATCATATTCAGGTTTCTGACTTGATACATTAACTATCAGACTCCTTGGCTTCGATTCAACGAGATTTTGTCCATTGTTTGTTCCTCGTCTAAACTAGGGTTTACCCGTTTTCTCTCCTAAATTGATCTGAATCGATTTTGCATGCTTTATTTCCTTATTTTGGGTTTTTATTTACTTGTTTCCTTATTTATTTGTCTAATTTTGCTACTATATAAACCCCTCCCATTAACTATCAGACTCCTTGGCTTCGATTCAACGAGATTTTGGCCATTGTTTGTTCCTCGTCTAAACTAGGGTTTACCCGTTTTCTCTCCTAAATTGATCTGAATCGATTTTGCATGCTTTATTTCCTTATTTTGGGTTTTTATTTACTTGTTTCCTTATTTATTCGTCTAATTTTGCTACTATATAAACCCCTCCCATTAACTATCAGACTCCTTGGCTTCGATTCAACGAGATTTTGGCCATTGTTTGTTCCTCGTCTAAACTAGGGTTTACCCGTTTTCTCTCCTAAATTGATCTGAATCGATTTTGCATGCTTTATTTCCTTATTTTGGGTTTTTATTTACTTGTTTCCTTATTTATTCGTCTAATTTTGCTACTATATAAACCCCTCCCATTAACTATCAGACTCCTTGGCTTCGATTCAACGAGATTTTGGCCATTGTTTGTTCCTCGTCTAAACTAGGGTTTACCCGTTTTCTATCCTAAATTGATTTGAATCGATTTTGCATGCTTTATTTCCTTATTTTGGGTTTTTATTTACTTGTTTCCTTATTTATTCGTCTAATTTTGCTACTATATAAACCCCTCCCATTAACTATCAGACTCCTTGGCTTCGATTCAACGAGATTTTGGCCATTGTTTGTTCCTCGTCTAAACTAGGGTTTACCCGTTTTCTCTCCTAAATTGATTTGAATCGATTTTGCATGCTTTATTTCCTTATTTTGGGTTTTTATTTACTTGTTTCCTTATTTATTCGTCTAATTTTGCTACTATATAAACCCCTCCCATTAACTATCAGACTCCTTGGCTTCGATTCAACGAGATTTTGGCCATTGTTTGTTCCTCGTCTAAACTAGGGTTTACCCGTTTTCTCTCCTAAATTGATTTGAATCGATTTTGCATGCTTTATTTCCTTATTTTGGGTTTTTATTTACTTGTTTCCTTATTTATTCGTCTAATTTTGCTACTATATAAACCCCTCCCATTAACTATCAGACTCCTTGGCTTCGATTCAACGAGATTTTGGCCATTGTTTGTTCCTCGTCTAAACTAGGGTTTACCCGTTTTCTCTCCTAAATTGATTTGAATCGATTTTGCATGCTTTATTTCCTTATTTTGGGTTTTTATTTACTTGTTTCCTTATTTATTCGTCTAATTTTGCTACTATATAAACCCCTCCCATTAACTATCAGACTCCTTGGCTTCGATTCAACGAGATTTTGGCCATTGTTTGTTCCTCGTCTAAACTAGGGTTTACCCGTTTTCTCTCCTAAATTGATTTGAATCGATTTTGCATGCTTTATTTCCTTATTTTGGGTTTTTATTTACTTGTTTCCTTATTTATTCGTCTAATTTTGCTACTATATAAACCCCTCCCATTAACTATCAGACTCCTTGGCTTCGATTCAACGAGATTTTGGCCATTGTTTGTTCCTCGTCTAAACTAGGGTTTACCCGTTTTCTCTCCTAAATTGATTTGAATCGATTTTGCATGCTTTATTTCCTTATTTTGGGTTTTTATTTACTTGTTTCCTTATTTATTCGTCTAATTTTGCTACTATATAAACCCCTCCCATTAACTATCAGACTCCTTGGCTTCGATTCAACGAGATTTTGGCCATTGTTTGTTCCTCGTCTAAACTAGGGTTTACCCGTTTTCTCTCCTAAATTGATTTGAATCGATTTTGCATGCTTTATTTCCTTATTTTGGGTTTTTATTTACTTGTTTCCTTATTTATTCGTCTAATTTTGCTACTATATAAACCCCTCCCATTAACTATCAGACTCCTTGGCTTCGATTCAACGAGATTTTGGCCATTGTTTGTTCCTCGTCTAAACTAGGGTTTACCCGTTTTCTCTCCTAAATTGATTTGAATCGATTTTGCATGCTTTATTTCCTTATTTTGGGTTTTTATTTACTTGTTTCCTTATTTATTCGTCTAATTTTGCTACTATATAAACCCCTCCCATTAACTATCAGACTCCTTGGCTTCGATTCAACGAGATTTTGGCCATTGTTTGTTCCTCGTCTAAACTAGGGTTTACCCGTTTTCTCTCCTAAATTGATTTGAATCGATTTTGCATGCTTTANTCCTCCCCTTTCCCCTTTGAAGCAGACGGGGAATTGATATTTTCACTAAAATATTTGGAGCTTTGTTTCCCTCATTCTCTTGTTCTGTACTTCATTTTGGCCGGTTGAAAGCCAATACCACTAAGATTCTGTTATTCGAACTTTCCCTTGGTCCGAGCATTGCCCGGAGTTCTTTTGAAGCTCTTGGGAACTTTGACGCATTGAGATTCTGGGTTCTTGTGGAATTTTTGTTCTTTGTTGTTGTCCATTTAACTGGTGAGTCGCTTGATCTTTTACAATTTCATTTTTATGTGTCTCTAATTTGCATGTGTTCTCGCTTATAAAATCTATAGCTTAATGTGTTTCTGGGCTACTTTTATGCATAACGCTTAGCTTTACACTCATTTTAAATCTCTCTAGCATTTAACTTCTCCTAATGTTGCTAGTTCTGAGATTGTCTATGTCTAACTTGGATAATCTGAACTTTCCCAAGCTTGTTTATCTAGTGTATTGGTATCTGAATGTTCATGAATATGCTTACCTGCTTTGTCCTAAATCTCTGCAATGAATGTCTCACATTCGTAGTAACATGTGTTAATATCTTCACTGTTAACTATGACTTATTTCTCTGTTATTGTGTCACCCAGCATGCTCACTTGATCTCATACCCCTTTGATGATGGTTTTAAATTATAGAACAATTATCTCAACTTGTTTTCCCTACCATGTTTGAATTGTTTTAAGATAAATCACGGGCATTGCTTAGATTTTCCTAGTTAATTAGTCTACTGGTCAATACCTGAATGCCTACTTTTGCAATTTGACAAAAGTTTATTTTCACTCTGTTCTGAACCTCTGCAATGATTATCTTGCATATGTAATGTGTTCTAATCTGTGTTAAAAAATTTTCTATCAATTATGACCTTGCTTCCCTGCTAATATGTCCCCCATCATGTCTTTGGCTTACTTAATTCCTTGTTCCTTCAGTGATTATTTGACTTGTCACAATGTGTGTTCCCCTATCATGTCTGATTGTTGTCTTGTTCCCTAATAAAAGTTAACATGTCTGTCTTATGACACTAGGATGTATACTTAGCATAATTTGGACCTTTTAAGTTTCAATTTGTTAGTATTATGCACTTGTGCATGATAATCTTTGTCAATCTTGCAAACTTGTTTTTCCCCCTAACTCTTTCAATATGTGGTCGTCTATGTATTCTTTTACTAAGTGTTGAACTTGCTTCTAATTCCCTGCTGAACCTATGTTTAATTTTTGTGGCATGTTTGATTAGTTGCTTTGTGTCCTCATCCTTGCTATGTCTACTTTAAGTTATAAGTGTATTCCCTCAATTCCTGCCCCTCAACCATTGTCCACTCTCCCTCATTTGTTATCTATGCCATCTCTAACCTCTCATTCTTGGCTGGCTGAAAGCCAAGGCTACTAAAGCTTTTCTCTATTAACCTCCCTAGTGTGAGCAATGCTCGGGGTCCATTTTGAGAGCTTTGTGAACTCTGACACACTAGGGCCTGAGGTTCTTTGGCCATTTTCCTCACTACTCAGTTCTATCCTTCTTTATGCCTGTTGAATATGCAAATTGACCCGTGTAAACGATTATTTCCTAGATCCTATTATCAAACCATGACTGTTGGGTTTGGTTCGAGTTCTCCTATGGTTTTTGGGCTATGTTGAGATCTGTGTGGAGAAAGAGCTTAGTTGAAGGCTCGTCAGTGCTGGGTATCTTTTGGGCCTGTCTTGGGCCTACTGTTATTGCTTGTACTACTTTGTAATTTATTCATTATTTGGCCTGTAATAATTCTGTAATAACAATTGGGGTGATAGTAGAATTGAAAAATGGGTATCTCCTAATACTTGCATGAAAAAGGGTAGAAAGCATGCTTATAGGATTTGTGTGATCGATTTGCTATCCGACCTGTTATATGTGAATCTCTTTGTGCACTATTAAAAATTATGTCATTAGGAATCACACACTCGCATAATTAGTATGTTGTCAATGCATGAGTATTCTATCTATTCTTGTGTTTACTGCTATGTGTTGTAAGACAGCATGTCTATAGGAAATAATTGCTAATCACTGCTCCTTAATATGTTCAATAGATATCATGCCCATAGGGTTTTAACTAATTAATTCGCTATTGCAATCTCATCGTTCACCTAGAAAGCATGCCTATATGAACTAATTGTATGAGAACCAGTTCCAATCGCTAAGCTTTAAAAATTATGCCTATAGGACATCACTACTCGCTTTTCAAACGCTGTCCATCCACGTGATTATTAGGAGGCGTAATAATTTTGAGCACTTCTAATGAGTTTCATTGTTCCTTATTGTATAAATCTCCTAGAAATCATGCCTATAGATTTGTCCACTGATAATCTGTAATAAGCCACTTGACAGCATCTGGCACTCACCAACTGGTAATTTAGAAATCCTAGGTCTAAAGTTGCTAACGCATCTGAATAAGATCATTTAGAAACCATGCCTATAGGATTTGTGTGTAAAATTACCTAATATGTAAAATCTGTTTGCGTGTATTTCTTTGCCTAATTGCGGAGGCTAATGTGAGCCTTTAATTGGATTTAATTGCAGTCCTATTTATTTTGAATTGTCGCTTAGTTTTAGCATTTTTGAGCAGCCTAAGTCAAGTATAAAACCACCTAAAAATAGAGGTCCAAATGCCTCCTGGACCATAAGCATGAGACGGGTAGTGCACGCATAAGGCACCATTTAGAATCAACTAGTGCGCTTTAGGTAATAACTTAAAGGTAGTAATCGGGTAGCAGGAGATGATAGTCTGTGCCCACTGAATAATACGAGTAACACCCCATCTTGAAGTAGTTACGAAGTATTATTTATGTTGCACGGAATGATCATTTAGGCTAAAAAACTTAAGACCCCCTGTGTATCTTTGAATCAAGTGTTTGTATTTACTCAAAGCCTTTGATAATCAAACTTCCCAAATTTCTTATTTCCTCTGTCTTTGTTTATCTGACTAATTCATATAATTCAAGTTCGATCGGGACCCACAGTTGTGGACCTCGAAAAGTGCCTAACACCTTCTCTTTGAGGTAATTTCGAGCCCTTACCCGATCTTTGGTGATGCAAACTAGTCAAACCCGAGTCATATGCAAATAAGTTCCCTAACGCACCTTAAACTGTTAGGTGGCGACTCTCCTCTTTAATACCTCCTTAAAAGAGGTGTCACACGTCGAAACCCGATTTCGAGAGAAAACGGGGCACGACAGTATTCCGTGCCTATTCATATTTCTTGTACTTTATATATATTGACCACTAGCAAGTGTCGAAGTCGACCACCCCTCGTCACTACTTCTTCGATGTTAGACTAGATACTTTGTTTTACGTACTCACGCTATATTTCTGCACAAATTGTGCAGGTACTGAGGCAGGTACATCTGGTGTTCGTTCAGGCGCGCATCCGCATTATCCGTAGGCCTAGTGGTGAGCTTCTTTCCATGCTCCGTTCGGTAGCACCTGGAGCCTCCTCTTGTTGTATTTGTTAGTTTCCTCTACTTTATTTCAGACAGTAGTTGTAGGGGTTTTGTATATTCTACTAGATTGCCCGTGCACTTGTGACACTGAATTTTAGTTCTAGTAGATATTCATAGTTTTGTCTATTGATATTACTAATTCACTCTCATATTTCATTTTATGTTTTATATCACCATGCCCCTTTTATACTTGGTTTCCCTATTAAATAAAAATTCATGATTTTAAAAATAATAAAATGACTAATAAAATGGATAGTTCACCGTTGACTTGACTAACAACGATAATGGGCGTCATCACGGCCTATAGTATGAATTGGGTCGTGACAAACACTTTATTTTTTTCTGTGTGTAGTTTTTGTGTTTGTCACCGTGTGTACTGCAGAAGCGGACGTGCATATTCAGTCAATACTAAGGCTTAAGTATTTACCCGTTAGTTCGATTCTTCCTTTTCCTCTATGTTTTTAGTAGTTTTTATCTTTTTCTTTTACTTTATTTTTATTTACATTTGATCTCTTTACTAAAATCCAGCAGAGAATATTTTTACAATTTATGTTACTTTATAAGGATCAAACTTTTCTACAAAATGAAATCTTACATTATTTTAGCTAAATTATGCAAGTGCAACCTTTGAAATTATTTATAAATTGTTAGTTCAATTTAAATTGTTTATTTATGTTACACTAAAATTATTAATTTACTTTATAAGCTCTCTTCTCTTATAATTTGTATTAGTTTAGTTTAAGTCATAATTCTTTATTTTTTCGTCGTCTTTTATTTGTAAATTAGCGACTTTTTTCTTTATCAATAATAAAAAGATTTTAGATTTTTTCCAATTTCTAAAAATTTCAGTTAAAGTGTAACAAAGGTGAAATTCTAAACTGGATAAATAAATTTTCAGTTAAAATGTAACAAAGGTGAAATTCTTTGAAATAAAACTCTTAAACTAAATTGATAAATTGTTAATATTTTTAATTAAAGTAAGCGGTCTTTGTTGGATATTTTATATTTCTTGTTCAACTTTTTTATAAAAGAAAAAGGATGTTGACTGCAACTTTTTTAAGTTGTTCATTTTGTGGTACCTTTTAAAGTAAGATCCTTATCTTTGCATAGAAAAAGACATAAGTTAGTTTCTTTTCTTTTTTATAAACATAGAAAAAACTGAAGTAAATTTGGATTTATGAAAGATAATGTCCTATTAAGTTGGGTATCACATTGTGCATTAAAAGAAATATTTTGAAATCAAACTGAAAAATGAATAATTTACTCTTAAAATAATAAAACGCATATAATTAAAAACTATACAAAATAATAAAATAAAATCCAAGAATTTTTCATTTGAGCGTACTTTTTAAAAGCTAATAAATTGTGGATAAAGATAATTGTTAAGCTTGACTTTTCATAAAGCAAACATGATAGTTTGAACATAAAGAGATATTCAAAAGGCAATTATGTTTATTGAAATTAAAATGTTATATTCTAACATCTTCATATTAAGTGTTATATTTAGATTCGAATACCAATTTTAGTTTTGTTTTATTAAAAATTAATATATATAAAAATAAATTAGATAATTTAAAGACTATATTCATAAAGTATTTGATTGAACTGTGATGGTCGGTGGTAACTAGCAATGATAGTTGGCAATAATTAAAGTAGTTGGTGGTAGTGCCTTGCAGTAGTAGTGGTGGTAATTGTATACGATGGGGAAACTGGTTGGCAGTGGTAGGTGACGTGGCGTTGATTCAGATTTTTCAATTACCAAATCAAATCAATTGTATCGGATTATTAAATCTAAAAATCAAACCAAACCAACAAAAATCGAGTTTTTTAATCTCGATTTTTCTCGGATTTTCAGATTTTTTTTCATAAAGTTTTCATAGCATAAAATATAGAATTTATGCTGAAAATATTTTTTTAATCTTAATAAGACAAAGGGAATAATACATAATTATCCTATCGGGGTTGTAGCTATTTGCTAGTTGCACCCTTGTAATTTGTGGGGGTCCTATGACCCCCTTATTCTTGTCTCGGATGTATCATTTACCTCCTTTCGAGATAAAGACCACTACAATGGTTGGGCGTGATAGAAATGCGTTGCCACGTGTCAACATGCTAAAAAGAATGAAAAAATAAGATTATTTTCTATATTACACCCACCCCACTTCCCCATGTCTTCTCTTCTTCCCCAAACAAACCCAACAGAGATCCACCCACCCCCACTTCACCCCACCCCTGCACGAAATTAATTTTTCTCCGATTGATTGGCTATGGCGTTGCCAAAAACAAAAAGAGCACTGTCACACCTCCTTTTTCCCGAGGGGATATGAGAGTTTTTCCAATTAAAGTGACATTAATCGAAATGAGATTATTTATTTAATTTCAGAGTCGCCACTTGGAATAATTTATGGTGTACCAAGTCACCGGTTTATTTAAATCTCAAATCAAGGAAATTTGACTCTGTTTTAAAGTCAGCGAAAATCAGAAGACCGGGTAAGGAATTCTGTTAACCCGGGAGAAGGTGTTAGGCATTCTCGGATTCCGTAATTTTAGCACGTCCGCTTTAATCATACCTGGCTTAATTAGACCTTTTACCGCTTTTAATTGCTTGATTATTCATGATTATGGAATTATCTTGAAACGAGTCACGCGTACGTGTACTCTTTTTGTTTGGCGCGTCAAGAATCATGTCACGCGTACGTGTACACAATTAATATCATGGGCGGTTTTCCAACCATGCCCCATGGCCCCTTGGAAGCGTCCCGTGGCGTCCTGGCCAGCTTCCCAATGCCCGTCGCCACGGTCGGCCCCGTGGTCTAGGCAGCTCTAAGTGACAAGCGCGCATGTGCCTCTGTCGCCCCAACGATAGCCATCGCCAGCGCCCAGCCACAGGCAGATGCCAAAAGCGTCGCGCGCGCAGACCCTGATGCTAAAGACAAAGTTGCTGCCAACGGAGTTATTTCTGCTTTGTAGAAGACTAAGTCATTTTCATTGTAACTATAGAGTAGTTTTACTGCATTTTCTTTAAGTGTGATTTTTCAGCTTTCATAAGTCTAGTCATGTAACTTTGGTTTATTTTTTTTAAGCATTATTAAGGGGGACCGAGCAATCAAACTTTCAAGCAAGCAAACAATTCTCTGTACTGGTGTCTCTCCCCCCAGACACTGTGTTGTTTTTCTCTAATAGCTTTCATTCAATGTAATCAAGCTTTCTTTCATTCTCAATTCTCTTTTCTGCTCTCTC
>AWOL01S0001776.1:558-30851 GCA_000715115.1 Nicotiana otophora
AGGATATAATAATAATTCACATTGGGAATCAAGAATATAGACACCCCTAGTATTTCTATGAATAGAGTCATTTATGAAAGTTGCTCATTTTGCTCGTTTCGTTTGTATCATTTGGATCATGCCAAAAAGAAGAAGGGATAGCCTTAACATACCACAAGTCGTCAATGCAACTCAACAACAAGCTTATGAAAACTAGCACACCAACCCTATAACAAAGAAGTACGTGTACAATTTAGATGGCGGTAGTATATTACGTATCTCAAACGATAACTCGATTCTGAAATAAAACGGGCAGCATTACCCTTGATTTTACTGCTCCCTCAAGCCTACTATAGGCGAGATACAAACATAATACAATCAGCAACTCAAAACCAATCTAATTACAATTAGGGACCTTCAATACAACAAAACCCCTAAATATACTATACACCCAATCAACAAGTTATCAATTAGCATGTAACTACAACGACGAGCGACCAACCTAATACCCTACCACATGTGGCATTTCTCCAATCCCTTTTTATTCTTTCAAATTCCATAAATCAGCACCATAATAGACAGCCCAAAAGCAACACGAAATAGCCCACAAAACAGTCTACTACAAGTCAAATAACTCGAACTCACGACTTCCGATCACCGTCCCGTGAGGTCTAACCTTTAGGAAATGAATTTATCAATTTTTCTTGATATTTTAAAGCTTAAATATAGAAATTAGGAATTTTTATTAACTATTAAATACATTCCAAAACTCAAACTACAGAGAAAAAGAGAGGTGATATAGCGATGCTTACGTCGTAGGGATCGTTCTGATGTTATCGCTTCTCGATTTCGTACCCGGGATATTAGTATTATTTGAAGCACTATTAGAGAGTTCAAAGACTATTTTTATGGTGTTCTCTGGTCAGATTCTGTATAAAACTGAAGAGAGTGAGACGAGTTAAAGCATATATAACAAATTTTGAAAAGTCAAAAGGTGCTAGCTTGACACCCTCTCATTCGCCCATCTTCCGATATTTATATATTTTTATCCGAATGTCATATGAATGAACGGTTAAGAGCGTTGGAAACTACATTCCAATACCTTTAATTTGGTATATAATATGTCCCAAAAAGACCTCATATAGCACACAAAATATATTTCTCAAAAAGCTCTATTACAGGGCAAATTCTTAGTTGGTTTTTCTGCAACTTTAATCTGATTATTCTCAAACTTTATATGTTTTATACAAATATCATATATAGTCATATTATAACTTTAAACTCATTTAAATCATGATTAACAAGTTTCATATTCATTATACTTCACCTTGGGACGCACAGGGTGTAACAATCTTCCCCCCTTAGAAATATTCGTCCTCGAATGTTAAACTCCCAGATATTTATAGAAATTTGGGTGAGTCTCCTCTGTAATGGTACCACTATCAACCTGTCAGAGAGAAAACCCAACAATACAAATCCACACAGAGCCACAATCATCAATAACACCAATGGTCTCACACGACCAATGACAATAACTAACATAAGAATCAATACCATATACATACCTAAGGTTGTGATGTCTCAATCTGGTCCTCCTCCGGAAGCGGAAACAAGTGAGGATACCTAGACTTCATATATTCTTCAGCTTCCCAAGTCATCTCCTCCGTATTATTGTTCCTCCAAAGTACTTTAACCGAAGATACGTCTTTAGTTCTCAATCTCCGAACCTGGTTATCTAGTATAGCAATGGGTGCTTCCTCATATGATAGATGTTGTGTGACTTGAATATCGTCAACTGGAACGACTCTAGAAATATCTCCAATATACTTGCGGAGCATAGACACGTGAAAAATGGGATGTACAGACTCCAAGTTGGAAGGCAAGTCTAACTCATATGCTACCTGGCCTACTCTGCGTGTGATCTTATAAGGTCCAATGTACTGAGGGCTAAGCTTTCCTTTCTTACCGAATCTCATAATGCATCGGTGATACCTTTAGGAATACCCGGTCATCTACCTGAAACTCCAAGTCTCGTCGTCGATTATCTGCATATGACTTCTGACGACTTTGAACTGCTAATAGCCTTTCCCGTATAAGCTTAATCTTCTCAATTGCCTGTTGTACCAACTCTGGTCCTACTAACTTACTTTTCCCAACCTCGAACCATCCGATAGGTGACCTACACTTCCTTCCGTAAAGAGCTTCGTATTGAGCCATCTGAATGTTGGAATGATAACTATTATTATATGCAAACTCAATAAGTGGAAGATGATCATCTCAGTTACCCTTGAAGTCCATCACAAAAGCCCGAAGCATATCTTCCAGTGTTTGAATAGTACGCTCAGCCTGACCGTCTGTTTGGGGATGAAATGTTGTACTAAGACTTACTTGAGTTCCCAATCCTTTTTGGAAGGACCTCCAGAAATTAGCTGTAAACTGAGCACCTCTATCTGAGATAATAGATATAGGGACACCATGAAGTCGTACTATCTCCTTAATATAAATCCTTGCATAATCCTCTGCTGAATACGTAGTCCTAACAGGCAGAAAATGGGCTGATTTTGTAAGTCTATCAATAATAACCCAAATAGAATCAAACTTAAGCTGGGTACGAGGTAAGCCTATGATTAAATCCATGTTAATCACTTCCCATTTCCAAGTCGGAATCTCTACAGTCTGCAATAATCCATCGGATTTTTGATGCTCAATCTTAATCTGTTGACAATTAGGGAACTGAGCAACAAACTCTGCTATATCCTTCTTCATTCCGTCCCACAGTATATTCCCCTGATATCATGACACATCTTTGTCGCTCCTAGATGAATGGAATAACGAGAATAGTGAGCTTGTACCATAACCTACTAGCACAACCCTGCTACATTAGGAACACATAATCGACCTCGATATCTGAGGACTCCATCTCCTATAATCTCCAATGGTGTCTTCTCCTTTTGAGGGGTTGTATATCTGTAGTGAGCTAGCATAGGATCTTCATACTGGCATTCCTTCACTTCAGTTACTAGAGAGGATGTTGTCGTGTCCTGAATAGTAACTCCGGTACCACCTGAATCTAATAATCGAACTCCAAGATTAGCTAGTTGATGAATCTCACAAGCTATCTCACTCTTCTCTGGCTGTAAATATGTTAAGCTACCCACAGATCTACGGCTAAGGGCGTCGGCTACTACATTCTCCTTTCCTGGATGGTATAAAATATCAATATCATAGTCTTTTAGTATCTCCAACCATTGCATCTATCGTAAATTCAATTCCTTTTTCTTGAATATATACTGATGGCTTTTATGGTCCGTATAGATATCAACATAAATGCCACACAAATAGTGCCTCCATATCTTTAGTGCATGAATCACCGCGGCTAACTCTAAATCGTGGGTCGGGTAATCCTTCTCGTAGTTTCTTAGTTGTCTAGAAGCATAAGCTACAACCTTACCATGCTGCATCAGTACACAACCCAATCCAATGCTCGAAGCATCACAATAGATAGCATAATCATCGGTCCCTTCTGGAAGTGTCAGAACAGGTGCTGACGTTAATCTGTCTTTCAATGCCTGGAAACTCGGCTTACAAGCATCAATCCACTGAAACTTGGTTTCCTTCTGAGTCAACTTTGTCATTGGTGCTTAAAGGGAATAAAACCCCTATACAAATCTCCTGTAATAACCTGCCAAACCAAGGAAGCTACGAACCTCTGTCGGTGTCGTAGGTATAGGCTAAGTCTTTACTGCCTCAATCTTCTGTGTATCGACCCGGATACCCTCACCCAAAATAATATGACCAAGGAAGGCTACAAAATTCAACCATAATTCACATTTAGATAATTTTGCATACAACTTCTTTTCTTGTAGATCTCTGAGCACAGTACGCAAATGATCTGCATGCTCAGCCTCTGAACGAGAATAAACCAAATATCATCTATAAATACAATCACGAACAAATCTAGAAAGGGTCTGAACACACAGTTCATCAAGTCCATGAATATTGCTGGGGCATTGGTCAAACCGAACGACATAACACGAAACTCAAAGTGCTTGTATCTGGTCCTGAATGTCGTCTTCAGAATATCTTTCTCTCTAACCCTTACCTGATGGTACCCCGACTTCAAGTCTATCTTTGAGAAACACCTGGCACCCTGCAACTGATCAAATAAATCATCAATCCTCAGGAGCGGGTACTATTCTTGATCGTCGCCTTATTCAACTGTCTGTAATCAATACACATCTGCAAGGAACCATCTTTCTTTCTCACACATAACACAGGTGCTCCCCACGGTGATGTACTGGGTCTGGTAAAGCCTTTTTCAAGCAAATACCTTAGTTGTTCTTTCAACTCTCTCAGCTCTACAGGTGCCATTCTATAAGGAGGAATAGATATCAGTTGAGTATCTAGTAATGTGTCAAAAGCAAACTCAATCTCCCACTCTGGCGGAAGGCCTGGAAGCTCATCAGGAAAAATATCGGGAAACTCATTAACCACCGGAATAGATTGAATGGTCGGTGAGTCTGCTTTCACATCTTGTACCCGAACTAAGTGATAAATATAGCCCTTTCTGATTATCTTCCTTGCCTTGAGATAGGAAATAAACCTACCTCTCGGCGATGCAGTATTACCTTTCCACTCTAGAACTGGCTCCCCTGGAAACTGGAACTGAACCATCTTTGATCTATAATCAACGTTAGCATAACAAGAAGCCAACCAATCCATACCTATTATAACATCAAATTTAACCATATCTAGCTCAATCAGGTCTGCTACTATAAAACGATTAAGAATTACTACTATACAATCTCTATATACCCGTCTAGCTATCACTGGATCCCCAATAAGTGTAGACACCTCAAAAGGTTTAATCAACTCAGGTTCTATCCCAAACTTGCTAGCAACCAATAGAGTGACATACGATAAGATGAAACCTAGATCAATCAATGCATATACATCATATAAGGAGACCGATAATATACCTGTAACAACATCAGGTGACGACTCCTGATCTTGTCGACCCGCTAATGCATAAATACGGTTCTGAGGACCGCTCGAGCTAGATGCTCCACTTCTTCCTCTACCACGACCGGTTGGTGCCTGTGATCCTTGCCCAGGGGGCGTACTGATGATGACGAACCAGCTATAGATCTCGCTAGCTGAACTATACCTGCACCACCTCTCGTCGGCCAATCTCTCATAACGTGGCCTGGATAACCACAAGTATAACAAACACCCAACCCCATGAGGCACTGCCTGACATGCTGCTTACCACACTGAGCATATCGTGGAAAGGGTGGCCTCATCTGACTTGATTCACCCCTATATTGAGAACGAGAGGCCCTGGAACTTTGACTAGGCCCTGAATATGTGGAACGGTCAAATCTCCTATCGAAAAACTGAGGGGGTGCACTAGCTGATGGCTGAGCTAGATACCTCGGGTACTGCTGTCTCTGACCACCTCAAAACTCACCAGAAGGACCTGAAGATCTCGCTCTCTTACTTTGGCCCCTATCATGCTCACGATCGGCCCTCTGCTTCTGCTTACGCTCCTCTACACCCTGAGCATATGCCTGAATACGAGAAATATCAATGCCTGGATGAAGTGAGACCGATATACAGTCATTGAGCAGGTGCGGCTCCAACCCCATTATGAATTGGTGAACCCGATCCTCCATCTTAGCTTCAATAGTGGGAGCATACCTAGCCAAAGAATCAAATTGAAGGTTGTACTCCCGAACACTCATATTACCCTGTTGAAGGGTCAAGAACCTATCAACTCTGGCCCGTCTAAGCTCTGGTGGCAAATAATGACGAAGAAAAGCTTCTGTAAAATCCCGCCACACTGCTGGAAGTGCATCCTCACCTCTGGACAACTCCCAAGACTCGTACCAATTAATTGTAATATCCCGAAGTCTATAGGAAGCTAGCTCAACTGACTCAGTCGCAGTGGCCTTCATTACCCTCAAAGTCCTCTGCATCCTATCGATAAATACCTGAGGGTCCTCATTTGGATCTGCTCCAGTGAATATCGAAGGGTCTAAATTAATGAAATCACGAACCCTCACACTAATGGCCCTATTTGCATGACCAATACCAATCTCCTGGCGTCGAGCTTGTGCGGCCACTAATCGAGTCAATAGCTGAATAACATCTCTCATCTCCTGACCCGGTGCATCTGGATAAGGAGCTGGGGGGTACTGGAGCGGGTGCTGGAGCTGGTGCCCCTCAGATCTCCTCTGGAGAGGGCAGGGTATGTGAAGTCTGAGATGGAGTCTCACTATGCGACTCTCCCTGAGACCTGGTAACTCGTGGCGCTCTACTTGTAGTCTCATCATCCATGGACTTGCCCTTCTGGGCGGCTGTAACCTTCTTGGGCATCGCTAAAAACATAACATGTCGTTAGGAAAATGAATTCTTATATCTCACGATCTAAGATAAGAAAGAAAAGTAACCATCCTAAATATCTTGTAGCCTCCTGTCTATAAGTGTGGTGCACAACACACCCATAAACAAGACTCTACTAGACACGATCTGTAGACAACCCTAGGACAGAACTGTTCTGATAAAATTTTTGTCACGACCCAAACCGATGGGCCGTGATGAGTGCTGGAGTTCTACCTATCGAAAAACCCTAAGCATTCATCTAAGATATAAACATGAAATAAGTGAAGGTCATGCATAACGTCTGGAAATAAAGTACTAATTCATATGAACAACCTACATGGGAAAACATGCCCAAAATACATATATATATATATATATACGAAATACGGTAGAGTGAGCCGACAAGGCCACATACTATCTAACTATACATGACTGTGTACAAACCTCTATTAGAGTGTACAACTGTATAAAGGGCGGGACTAGGCCCCGTCGTACCCATATATGTATGCAAACACATCATACCAAAACTCAAAGTAGCTCCAGATCAAATTGAGCATACCAATTCTCGTTGATCAAGGATCCTAAGAAGGGGGACCGTCAGCCTGTCTATCTGCACCTGCAGGCATGAAACGCAGCGTCCCCAGGCAAAAAGGGATGTCAGTACGAATAATGTACTGAGTATGTAAAGCATGAAAATCAGTACATAAAAGACATAGATGAAACATGGGGTAAAGAATTCCACATGTGAGTCTAAATAACTTTGTGAATTCTAAAACATTTATAATATCATGTACGTGCGTGTAAATATCGTATCATGCATAGATATAGGTGTACATAATATCATCAAGCCTCTGAGGGCATCCCATCGTATCATCTCGGCCACTGTGGGCAAAATCATCAACATATACCAGCTGATCAGGTGGTAATGCGTATATAATACTGTAACCTTTTTCCATATCCCATATACATATAATATACGCATATATAACGCCTTCTGGTCATGGGTCAATGTACATGTATAAATGCATGAAATGCATAAGAAATACGTTAATAAGATTTCTCGAATATCATAAAATCATTATGCCTTTCGGACAAACTTTATCAAATACGTATTTTTCTGAGACCCATGAATAGAGGATATAATAATAATTCACATAAGGAATCAAGAATATAGATACTCCTAGTATTTCTATGAATAGAGTCATTTATGAAAGTTGTGTATTTTGCTCGTTTCGTTTGTATCCTTTGGATCATGCCAAAAAGAAAGAAGGGATAGCCTTAATATACCTCAAGTCATCAATGCAACTCAACAACAAGCTTATGACAACTAGCGCACCAACCCTATAACAAAGAAATACGTGTACAATTTAGATGGCGGTAGTATATTACGTATCTCAAACGATAACTGGAATCTAAAATAAAACGGGCTGCATTTTTTCTAATTTTACTGCTCCCTCAAGCCTACTATATGTGAGATACAAACATAATACAATCAGCAACTCAAAACCAACCTAATTATAATTTTGGACCTTTAATACAACAAAACCCCCAAATATACCATAATACACCCAATCAACAAGTTATCAATTAGCATGTAACTGCAACGACGAGCGACCAACCTACTACCCTACCATATGTGGCGTTTCTCCACGCCCTTTTTATCCTTCCAAACTCCATAAATCAGCAGCACAATAGACAACCCAAAAGCAACACGAAACATCCCACAAAATAGTCCACTACAAGTCAAATAACTCGAACTCACGGCTTCCGATCTCCGTCCCGTGAGGTCTAATCTTTAGGAAATGAATTTATCAACTTTTCTTGATATTTTAAAGCTTAAATACAGAAATTAAGAATTTTTATTAACTATTAAATACATTCCAAAACTCAAACTACAAAGAAAAAGAGAGGCGATATAGCGATACTTACGTCGTAGGGATCGTTCTGATGTTATCGCTTCTCGATTTCGTATCCGGGGTGTTAGTATTATTTGAAGGAAGCACTATTAGAGAGTTCAAGGACCGTTTTTTATGGTGTTCTCTGGTCAGATTCTGTGTAAAACTGAAGAGAGAGAGAGAGAGAGAGAGAGAGACGAGTTAAAACATATATAACAACTTTTGAAAAGTCAAAAGGTGCTAGCTTGGCACCCTCTCATTCGCCCATCTTCCGACGCTTATATCTTTTTATCCGGATGCCGTATGAACGAACGATTAAGAGCGTTAGAAACTACATTCCAAGACCTCCAATTTGGTATATAATATATTTAATAAAGACCTCATATAGCACACGAAATTTATTTCTCAAAAAGCTCTGTTACAGGGCAAATCCTTAATTAGTTTTTCCGCAACTTTAATCCGATTTTTTCTAAACTTTATATGTTTTATCTAAACATCATATATAGTCATATTATGACTTTAAACTCATTTAAATCATGATTAACAAGTCTCATATTCATTATACGTCACCTTGGGATGCACATGGTGTAACAAGCGACATCCATTCGCTAGAAAATTACACTATTTTGCTTGATAATTTTTTTATTTTATGTATATTTACTGTACGTTGACTCCCTTTAACTTTTCGATGTATCTAATTATTTATATTTTGACACCCCTTGATGAAAATTCTGGATCCTCCACTGACTCCAGTATATTATGCTGGAAGTTCACATGTAAAAATTTCGAACTCCAGTATATTATGCTGGAATATTTTTCGGATTTTGAATAGTATTTTCGTTTAGATTTATCTTTACATGAAAAGTGGCTAAATTTCGATTACTTTTTAAATTATGACTATTTTTTAATTACCACTTATAAATCTGACTATTTTTGAATTTCAGGCTTTTTGGGTCTCTTCAAGAGATTCATGGGCTTCCGTCACAAAACCAATAATGGGCTGTGACGTAGCCCAGCCCGTAAATGCCATGCATTGTTCCTTATGCTTATTTCCTCGAAATTTCTTAAGGGAACCTTACACAAATAGCTGGCTGAATTGATTGTTTACTTTTCTTAGCCGATATATATAAATTATACTATAAAAATATTATACAGAACTTATATATATTTTATATATTCTACCTTCTGTTTTTAGTTTAAGCAGTAAGCAGTGGCGTACGCAAGAATTTTTGTAAGCGGTGTCAATTTTTAAAGAAGTGAACAAATAAATAAATTACTATAATGACAAGCGATGTCATTTTTTATATTTATACCCAATATTTTAATTTTATTTCTTACTTATATATATAGATTACGGAAAAATAATTGACGAACCGGTGTCACGTGACACCGATTCAAGCAAGGTGCCTACGCCCCTGGTAGTAAGTGGGTAGCTATTTAAGTTAATTTTTCATTTCCGTTATGCTTATATCCTAGAATTTTGAAGTAATTTTGAAAAGTCTATTGGTAATTTATTCAATACTCCACCACTTGTTATGACTTTTTCTCTAAGCTTTTGCTAGCGGTGTAAAGTAGTTGGCTTGCGGTGCCTAAATGTTTGTTACATGTCTGTTGGGCAGTCTGTTGGGCTTAAATTTCATTTCATAATCGCGTACTTTAATCAGAGAGAAGATGTTGTGGCTGCTGTTTATTGCATTCCAATAACCTCAATAAGTCAAAAGACAAATTTTGGGAACTAAAAAGGAAAAGTTTTCTACGTTGCGTAAACTAATACTCCCTCCGTTCACTTCCAGTTGTCAAATATTCTAAAAATAAATTTTCATTGTTACTTGTCACCTTTTGCATATCAAGAGAAAAATAATTTATTTTTTCTGTTTTGCCCTTAGCATTAATTACTCATTCCAAATCATTTTTTCAAATCTATTAAGACAATACACCAATTAATTTGGGTATCATGGTAAATTATACACTTTATTTATTATTTCTTAAGGAGTGTGCAAAGTTAATAGTGAACAAGTAAAAGCGAACGGATAGAGTAATATATACATACTCCCTCCGTTCACTTTTACTTGTCCACTATGGACTTTGCACACCTCTTAAGAAATAATAAATAAAATGCATAATTTACCATGATACCCATATTAATTGATACATATTTTTAATGGATTTGAGAAAATAATTTGAAATGAGTAATTAATAATATGGGTATAACCGGAGAAAAAATTATCTTTTCTTGATATGCTAAAAGTGAAAATCTATTTTTAGAATACTGGACAAGAAAAAATAAACGGAGGAGTAATATTTTTATGCCATTAAGTTAGGTTACTCGTAATAGAGCTTTAGCTTATATATAGTAAATTAGTCATAGGCTAACATTGTAGAAGAATTTTACTCTATTTACATATTTAAACCTTTTTAGCAAGTATTAATAATCCTTATTTACAAGTTACTAATTTCACTTACTGATGGACTTTTATAGAATTTATTAGAAGCTTTGATAGTGTAAAACTCTTACATCCTCATTGAATATAGTTAAACTCCTTGCAATAATAGGTAGCTATTATAACAAACATGATCAAATAACTCAAAAAATAAAGTAACAAATAAAATTACATTAAAGTATATAATTTAAAACCAAAGGAAATAAGAAAATTTGTCTTACAAGTGGAATGACAAAACAGATAGTCACATCAATAATAAACAAAAGCGGATTCATCTCCCCAAGGTAGAGTTGACTTTGGCCTTTGAGAGAACTGTGTGGTTGTTTACTTATTGATGCAATTAGTTGTCTCCTTTTATTCAACGATCGTTTTTCAGAAGCAGAAATTGAAAAGAAATAGAGAGAGTAAGATCTCAAGAAAAATGAATCAGAATATGAGCGCGTTCTTGATCGGAATGGTGGGCGCTGCCTTTACGTTGGGCGCTTATTCTCAGCCGTGGATGACTCCAACGCAAAGCATAACTACGGGTCTTCTGACTCTCATGTTTGGTCTCCTCGTCCGCGAAGGTTTCATCTCCCTTTAGAATTTCACTATTTCCCCTTATTGTTATTAACAAATATCTCTACCTACAAATTTTCATGTTTGGTGATCGATGACCATCTTCTGTTATTCTGAGGTCTTTCTTTCCAGTTCTGAGTTTGTATTTCCTTTTTTATAATATGCTAAAATCATTTTACACAACACTATATATGTTTGATTGATTACTATTTTCGTTGTTTGACGATTGTGATACTAGTTACTTGTATGCTGAATTTATGCACCGGAAAATTCATGGAGATTGGTTTTAATTTATAATCCACTACAAATATCATTTTAGTGATATGACCCCGTTTTACAATAGATCAATAAAATATAACATATGATATCGGTATATAATACTCCCATGTAAGAAATCTTTGTAGAGCCATTTTCTGCTATTTAACTTGTAGCTAGTCATATGAGATCATTTACTCATTATTTCCAAATGAGAAACTGGTTTCGAGCCTGTGGGGAAACAACACTGGAAATGAAAGTTAAATGCTACTCCACTAATAATACATTGCAAAAATGGGCCAACATTTCAAAAACCCTATTGGTACTTTTCCAACTGATCAATCCCAATTTGTAACTTGTGAAACACGTGGTGCAAAAAAGAAATTAATAGCATCATGGTTGTTTTTTACCAATGGGGTTTATTGCCAGGACGGTGGTGCCACATGGAATATATATGGTTTTGTATTCTGATTGCAATTTTCCAAATCCAACACAAGGCGTGGTCATATTAGTTGAAGAAAGTAATTGAAACCAAAAGAGGAATTTGTAGCAAGTGATATGTGAGACACACTTGAGAAAACTACCTTCAAACCCTATGTTTCTTCTTCTTTCTTTCTCTTTCTTCTTCTCTTATCCCCACACACAAATTTTCTTGCTTGAGGAGCAGGCCAGAAGATTTTATAAAAATTCTTGGAATCGCAATTTAAAAAAAGGAATCAAAACGAGACTACATTTCTTAATGGAATGCTGTGTCATCAGAGACTTGTTGAACACTCCCAAAGTAAACGAAAGCATAACTTGCTTTGGCACATAAATAGGTTAATGAACTGTTTAGATAACAGTATAATTGAGCATTGCTGACTAATTCTGGAAACCATCTTTTCTATAAATATACCAGTGGTCTTTTTTTTTTTTTTTTTTTTTTTTTTTTGGTTGATACTTCATACTTTTCCAGATTAATACTTACCTATTTCCAGATACCAGCCACACATGCTTTACTGTTAAAACACAGTAAGATCGCTACCGGATGCTTCAATTTGTCCAAATAGTGTTCAAGACTTCCTCTCTTTTCTTCCACTAGTTACATATATTACCATGATTGGGTTCGTCCAACTGGGGAACGTGATGTCGGATGTTGATCAGGTCATCACGTCCTCTACGATTTTGTGTGATGACAAATTTGATATCAGAGCAAGTTTGTCGCAATCGTAGGCCATGATAACATCCGACCTCATGTTTTCCGCCTTTAACCCATACTCCATCACATTAAGATGTTCCGCATTTGGTCTATGATCCAAAATATAAACCTTCACGAATCTACAGATAAATCCTGTTGAAATCCATGTGAGAGTCTTGCTACCCTGCATATTAAGTTAAAAAAAACATGCACCAATCTCCGGTAATACGCTAGAAAACCTAATGCTAACTTATTTGTTTAAATATAGACGTGCATCCATGAACGTCACAAAATCAAAATGTAAGGAATGCAATATTCAACCAGTGGTCTCATAGATTCTTGGTGTTGTCCACAATCTGATTTCACAATCCATGACAATAGCTCTATCATCAAAAATCTGGCATGAGAAAATGAGGCAGAGATGTAGCCAAAAATGACTTGCCAGTCAAAATCGTTAATCTCCACTCTTCAGTTGAGAACTACAAAGATCGATCTTGCCGGCAAGTCATCCTTGGCTGCATTTCGTAACCTTATTACCTCATGCAAGACTTTAAGATGAATGGAAAAAAAAATATAGACTATCAAATCATTGAATTTTTGGGAAATGAAGTTTCCCGAAGGAGAAATCTAACATTCCCTGTTGCAAAGAGAAAGAGAGCTTTCCTATTTCATCTAAGAAAAAGAAGTTAGGAGAAGACCATTGGACAGAATAGAAAGAAAACTAACTTTGACAGTGCATGAAACAATGAGGGTTGAAGCAAAGAGGGCAGCTTCTAGGAGTTGTTGATAAATAATGGATTCTTGTGTAGGAAAGGAAATCTACCTATAACATTAATGACTCTTTTAGATTCTTCACATAAAGATAGCTATGGATCAGTCAATTTCTATGTAATACCCATTGGAGAAAAGGGGAAAAAGCAAGATAGTTTGGAGGGGTTCTTAGGATTAGGATGTGACTACCCACTGTCCCCATCACCCAATAACTTAAGAAAAAGACACAATCAATCCAAAAGCTCCTCCCCAAAAATATGGTGTACGAACACTAAGGTTTAAGATGTTATCAGAGGCAATAAATGAACTGCGCAAATCAGGCTCTTTCGTTGTACTTTCGTGACTTTTCTGTGTTGAGTTGGGTAGACGAATTTACTGCTCCATATTCCACCAAGCTGGCTGGTCGAGATATGAATTAGCCAACCCCTCCTTTATGGAATTTCGTTGATTCAGCTTTTGCAGTCTTTGGTCTGTTTGACACTTGACCAAGTATCATATCTCGTCGTTTGTAAATTTTGGGGTTGCTTATGATGCATCATAAAAATTTAATACTGCATAAAATTATTCCTAACTAAAACAGAAGGGTAAACAGTAGCGGAGGTCCTTTAGGTCCTCATGTATAGATTTTCAATTTTCTAGGATTTCACAAAACTTGCTGGTGATAATGTTGTATTCATGGTGCCATTAATAAAACACGGAAAATTCGGATAGACAAGCATTGGGAGCTAGTTATGCCATGCCATAATCAAACTAAAGGCGACATTTTTCAGTTTGTAACCCTTAAGATGATGCACACATCTGTTCGACAACAGAAAAATTTAACCCCCAATGAACAAGTTAATTTATAAAGATGTGAAGCTACCACACTGAATGTCAGATGTTTATTTCTCAGATAACGTGCCATGCAATTGTTTGGTCATTTATAAAGATGTGAAGCTACCACCCTGAGTGTCAGATGTTTATTTCCCAGATAACGCGCCATGCAATTGTTTGGTCAAGAAGGGCGACAAAAAACCCCTGTTAGTAGTTCTATGAACCACCAAATGATGGCAATCATAAATTAGGGAATATAATCAGTACCAATTGAAAATATTTTCTCAGAAAAAGTACCATAAGAGGTTGAGCTGAGCTTAACATAATTTCAGCTCTTCACCAAGCAAGCCAGCTGCCTGTACAATTTACAATTCCCACCGGCTCCAAATTCCTGAGAGAGAAAATTGCTTACAGTAATCATAAAATGCACGGTTCGCAGTATACTTGACCATAAAAAGCATTTTCTTACTTGGGTTCCCTAGCTGAGGCCAACTCCTACTTGGCATCAACTTGGTACAAGTACTTGCAGGAGAGCAATATCTAGCCTTCAGCTTCTACTTGTACACCATGATTGTGTTTGTGAAAAATAATTCTCTCAAAGCGTATAACCATCGGTGTTCTTCACATGATTCTTTAAATGGAGCATTATTTCCCAAAAGGGTTGCAATAACAAAGGCATGAGAAGAAAAACCACCAACAGCATTTGAGAATAGCAGGCAAGATGAAAGAAAATAAGTGCAAGCTGAAATTCAGATCCGAAAAGGCACACTCTTGAACTAAACAAGACCAGGTAATAGTAATGGTAATATTCACCTCTGAAATAAATCAAGCCCAAGAAAAAAGGGCGAAACGAAACCACATACTTTTTGAAATTGAAAAAGGAAACATTCTTGTGAACTAAATGCAGAGAAAGCGATATACTTATTATGCATAATATGAGCAAGATCCGTTAAACCTGATGACTGAAGCAAATTATATCTTAGTTAGCACACAAACTAAATCACAACCATAAGCACGTGATTGTAAGCATACCAAAAACTTACCGCCAAACTTACTGCTCACTGTAACTTAATCCTCCTCTGGGATTGTCAGGTCAACAGTGACTGGCAACGCAAATCAACAACAACGATGACAAATCCAGTATAATCCCACAAGTGGGGTCTGGGGACAGTAGTGTGTACGCAGACCTTACCCCTAACTTGTAAAGGTAGAGAGGCTAGATGTTTATGATAAACCCTCGACTCAAGAAAATGTGAAAAAAAAGAGAAAAAAAGAAGCAATAACAACAAACAATAACAACAACAGGAAAATAAGATAATTGAAGTGATCGAAACAACTAGTAGTAATAAAGATCAAAGAATAGAAAATACAAAAATAATACTAGTAATACTGGTAAGGAAAGGAGAAACTTTCAACTAACTACTAACCTTCTATCCCAATTTTTGACCTCCACACCCTCATTTTAAGGGTCATGTCCTTGTTAAGCTGAAGCAGCGCCATGTCGTACCTAATCACCTCTCTCCGGTACTTCTTTGGCCTACCTCTACCTCTCCTCAGACCTGCCATGACCAATCTCACACCTCCTAACAGGGGCATTTGTGCTTCTCCTCTTCATGTGCCCGAATCATCTCAGTTTCGAATCCCGCATCTTGTCCCACCTTTTCACGAATAACTTCATTCTTAATCTTATCTCTCCTGGTATGCCCACACATCCATCTCAGCATCCTCATTCCTGCTACTTTCATCTTCTGAATATGAGAGTTCTTGACTGGCCAATATTTTAGCCCCATACAGACATAGCCGGTCTAACCACCAATCTGTAGAACTTGCCTTTAAGACTTGGTGGCACATTCCTATCACACAAATTATCGGTTGCGATACTCCATTTCATCCACCCCGTTCCAATACGATGTGTGTGGCATTCCCGTCAATCTCCTTGTTACCTTGGATTATAGACCCAAATCAGATAAGAAAAAATTATTTCTACTGGTATAGTATTCAATTAAATTCAAAATCTATGTCTACAAAGAACTGCAGGCACACCTTTAGCTCAACCTGCATGCTCGTGTATCGACAACATCCTCTTGAAAACAATCATCTAAATTTCGAAGATAATTTTCCAATAAATTGATCAGGGAAACAAAATATGATTGAATATGATTACATCTTGAGCAAACATCCAGGCTTTTCAGAAGAAAACAAGAAAACATGAAATAAAATTCAAAATAAAAGATACTGCACAATGACTTATGTTTCAACAACGGGCCATAAATTAAATTATCCGCTAGAAAGAACTAGACAGAAAAGGATGAGGACAACAGGTCTGGTATCTACTCCATCATATGAGCAAATCAAACAATACTCATCCCAAAAAAAAACTTAAACTGAAAATAAGACATCAGGACATGGCTGAGATTTTAGTGCTAATGCATCTGTAATACAATCACACAAAGGGAAGAAGGATAAAAGCGTGCTGGCTACACAGATTCTTGGGACCAGAAGATTTTAAACTTGGAAGTGTATGGTGTTGTCAGGTCATGGCAAATTTCGATATTAGGTAAAATCTTCAGATATGGTCCTCCTAAGAAAAAGCATCAAGGTAGGACATAGTTCCGAAAATCCTCATTCATCTGGTCTTCTGGTTTAGGCAGGAGGCTTCATTAGGCTGGCTTCAGGCTTCATATATCTCAGCTGTTTTGTTGCGAGGGAAAGGAAGCAAAGGGAAAAGAATAGCATTAGTTTCAAATTCCAGGGAGAGAGGCTAGGTTATCATACCAGAATGCCATAACTTTAGTATGAGCTGAGCTATCTATGATATTTTGGCGAATCAAATAAAAGAAGCAGTGCAAACATGCAATGCAAAGAAGGGATCCAGCAGCTACCTGCAGATCCGGTTACACACTCTAGTAACCATAACTTTTTCTCCAGGAATCAGGGTCCTGCCCGGATGACCTGGCAGCAGTAGCTTAACATGTGCATAATAAGAACAAGAAATTGTAACTCTCATTTTCCAAACTCGAAGCAATCAAAAATTAGATAAGCTATACAAAAAGTCATGTGCAGCAGATGGAGAGAGATTGATCAGAATCACAAGTGCTAATTGATGTCTAAAGGTCAGACATAAACATGCAAGATACAAACATGTAATCAATTAGCAGCTAAATAGGAATTAAAAGTAAACAAAAATCCACCCAAAGAGCTCATGCTGGTTTTCCTTTCAAGGACTTTTCCCTTTTAACTTTATTTTATATAAAATTGGACCGAAATGAGCTTAAGTGGAGCAACATGGACTTTGAGGATTCCTATAGCCAACCCCAACTTGCTTGGGATTGAGGCATATATTTAGCAGACAGCATAACAACCAAATTCAGTACAAGGTGGAAATCCAGAACACCTTGCATAGAACCACCAGAACGCCTAAGGAAATATCCTTCATAAGCTCCATGCTACTGCTGCTACTCTGCAGATGGAATTAGAAATTAACAATAAACAACGCACAAAATTCGAGAAAATATACATAGCAAGGTAAGTTAAGGAATCCCCAAAGAATTTCATAAATTCTGTTCCTCTAAGCAATGAAACCATATGTTACCTGGATAGCACTATAACTTCCATAACCATCAGCACGTGGAAGATCACCCATACCACCAGCTGAGTAAGAATATCCACGTCCATGTCTTCTAGTGTCTCTGTTTTCATGTTTCAAGGTATCTGAATCTGTTGTCAATGGGAGGTAGGGAAGAGCTGGCACAAAGGCAGATACGGCACCCTCTCTTTCAAAAAGGTTTGCTCTCAAACCGTCAAACGTGAAGTTACTAGCATGAGTGCATCCTTCGCAACATCAAGATCTCCTGAGATCTGATAAATGTTTGCAATCACATAGATGAGGACAGATGAGCAAATAACAAGCATAATCATAAGTAAACCAGAGAATACAACAAAATACTTCTGCTAAATAAGAAAACCAAGAAGTATAAGAATGCTGCTAATAAGACCTAACACGAGAAATAAAGACTAGCTTAAGAGAGTTTTACATCGGCAACCCCATCTTTTCATACTGTGAAATTGATCTTTCCTTTTCCTTTACTTGAAATCCTTCCTGGGGGAGGTTGCTTTCATGAACGGAGGAGTACAGCAGGAGAATACGAAGACAAAATAGTTACTAAAGAATAATCGAATGATGCAACCAGTGGGACAAAGGTTATATTCACCGGACCCTTCCTAATTGTTTTTAAAAGACATCTTAATTCAATTAATATTGACCTAAAGAAAAGATATATATGGCTCCTCAATATGTCTACATCCAAAATCAAAGACCCCTCATTCCTATGTCATACTCGTACTCCAAATGCTGAGTACAAAGAGAGACCACCAACTTCTTTTTATTTCAAAAAAAGAGTGGCAGATACTTTTGGTGTATATAAGCTTTTCAATTCTTATCAATATGCTTACCTGCACCATCTCATCATCTTCAGCTGCAACCTTGGGGAGGTTTTCCTTGGAGAGTATACGAATATTAGCTTTCGCAATTTTCCTCAACTCATTGATTATGGCTCCTCCCTTCCCAATAAGACAGCCTACCCGAGATGTTGGGACCAGCAATCTTGTGGTGAATGATATAAGACCAGAATCTTTTTCAACTTTCTCACTGCACCTTGGTTGCAAGCGCAATGCTGCTTCAACAGTTGGAGAAAATGTGTCCTTGAAAAACTAGAATAAAGGAAGCAGGAAAATAAATCTTCACAGGTGGACAAACATACTCAAATTGTACACTCCGATGTAAAACATCAATAGAAATAGAAATTACCTCTTTCGCGGAGATTGAAATCACACAATCATCACCTTCAGCAGCAGAACTATCAACTTTGATTGCTGCACAAGATTCTTGTCTAATTTGATTGATTATGACACCACCTTTACCAATAACACCTCCAATATTTGCAGTAGGACACACCAAACGGAGAAAAACTTCCTTTGAAGATGACTCATCCATTGGAGCTGAGTAAAAAGACCTTGACCAGTCCCCAGTCTCCCCTTTGTAGCCCCCATAAGACCCCATCAATGGGGCCATTCCTACTATTGGAGCACCAGCAGTAGGACCTATAAGTGAACTCGAAGAGTAGACATTTTGTGCAGCAGAAGCAAGCAAGTGTTGAGAACGGGATGGATTCTTATGAAGACGAGTTGCTATTTCATAAAGAGCCTTCTTCACTGTAGTTGCTTCACCAGATATCTGAAACCCAATGAACCAACGAGTATTGAGGTCAGCTGGAAAATGAATTGCCAAGTCCTCAATACTAATGCAAATAAGATTGTGATTGAAGTCCTAGCGTGAACACATGACAATTACTGGTGAAGTGGTCCAATGTTTTATCAATAATGAAGCTTGCCACAAGAAAAAAGTTTCAAGAAGCAGAGCACAATTCACCTACTCCTTCACATGACAAATCAGAAAAGGGACCGCTAAAAAGAACACTAAAAGAAATAGGTTGAGATGAGAAAGCCTGCAACTTCATTCAGTTACCAATTAAAAAGAAAAAAATTGCAACTTCGTAAATGAACAACCAGCAGAGCAGCACTAGATCAAATTTACTTAGCAAGACAATTATTTGAAACAGCCCAATGAAATAATGTGAAGAAGTACTTAACGGGGAGAACAACAGTGCTGTAAAGTCAAATGGGATATGATCCTCCATTACCTGCACAAGTTCATCCGAGCTCAGTGCACATGCAGGCAAATGGTTATCTATCAATATACGAATCTGAGCACCAGTTTCACTACGAATGTCTTGTACCATCTGACCCCCTTTCCCAAGAATACATCCAATCTGATCTGAAGGTACTAGAAGCCTAACAGTAACCTGGGGAGCATCCTTAGAGTTCTTGTCAACTGTGTCGCTAACAATTTTCTCATGGACCATCAAAAGTGCATCCTGGGCAGGACAAACACGATCTTCAGAGCCATCAGAGTCGTTTGTTTCCTCACTAGAACTGTAGATGGTGACAATACGTTCCTCACAGTCAGGCACCGTCTCACCAATCCTGATTTTAGACTTAGTGTCAACCCTTAATTGCTTAACAATCTCACCTCCCTTGCCGATAATATTGCCGATCTTCTTCCCAGGGCATAAGTACCGATACACTGTGTCGTCAGGACCAACAGAGAAAGGACCCTTATCGGAGTCGGTATTTCTCCTTTTGTTTCTCCCATTGTCAGCATAATTAGACTGAGAATGGTAGCGTTTCCCATAGCTATTTCGTTGACCAGCCATCATAAAATCTTGACTAAGTTATGTTTATCAGTCATAAACTGCAACAGAGTCAAGAAATTATTATTAGAAAATAATTTTATCCCTATAAAATTAGAGTTTAAGTTCTATGCAGTGATGGTGTTAAAAATGTTTATTATACAATCAGGTCACATAAAATGTAATTGCAGGCAATTCTGTTTAATAGAATTAACTGGTTAGCTAGAATAAATGGTAAGTAACCTGCTATAACAAGTAAAATTACACTGATAGTGCATAAAAAATTGCAAATTGTTTGTGTATATAACTTTAATCCAAAAAAGTATAGTAAACATTTAAATCTCAGAACAATCCAAAAGATCTATTGCCAATCCTTCCATCTAATTAAAAGAAACAATTAAGATTGCCTGAGACGGAATCTGAAGACATAACTCACTTACAATCACATCAGATATCACTCACATGCTCAGCATGTAGCTTTGCAACAATAACAAGCTCGAGCTGTCTATTCTAGATTAGCAGGATTTCCTGTTAGAATCCTGATGGCAAATAAATCACTACAATTGCATGAACAAACGAAACATGCATGCACGGACGACAAATAGTCTCTGAACATACACGCAACAGACCTGAAATTGAAACTTAGGTCCACAAAAACACTAGCAATTCCATATGATACATTGTCTATTGAAGGCGCTACAAACTTATCACGTAAGAATGCAAATTCATAATTCGATCCACTAGATATCTTAACAAAGCGAGTAAAATAATACTTGATCCGCGGAGAAGCAAGGATCTAAGATTCACTGTGAATGCTACAGATGTGTTTCGCAATGAATCTGAAGGCACGTAGTGGCCTACCAGTTGAATAATTCAAATACAAGTTCTAAGCATCTGCTAAATTCAAATAATGAATGCTGCATATTAAATTACCTGGGAGAATGCTAAGGTATCTGCAAAAGGTGATTCCGATCCGGCAAATAAAGCACACAGATTACGCTGCACGGTTTGATTAGTAGTCTAGGGTTTAGACTGACCACGTCGTGCAGCAGTGAGCTCCCTCCGCTTCCTATTCCACGCACCTCGTTGGTGTGTGTCATAAGTCCAAGTCGCGGTTAATTTTCCCTCGTGTTCTGGACCTAAATTAATACTCGTTTCCTTCCAAAAATAAATAGTAGTAGTACTAACAATAATAAAACGACCGTTTCAGAGAAAATGGTTGAACTTTAGAGTTAATTTTACTTAAGCCCTTGACCTTTTGGGTTTGCAAAGTAATACCCAATTGACTTTTTAAATTTGATGATAGGCCCCTTTGATCTTAAATTAATGGCGAAAAATGAGTTGTCATTGCATATATTTGTAAAATGTAAAAAACTGACCGTCGATCAGTAAGAAAAAGAATTATAACGTGTACTTTTCATAATTAAATACGTTAAACAACATTATTTTTATAGAAATTAAACTTCACAAAGTATTAGTACTCGCACGATGCGCGAAGAATTAAAAAGAACAATCTACACCGTATATTTTAATGTGTTAGTGTTAATATCATCTTTACGACCAAACATTAAACATATTTTGAGACTCCAGTAAAACTTTATTATGCGCCCTAATAATTATTTCATAAAAATAATGATACTATACAATTTGCTTGATATGAATGTTCCATAATAAATAATGATGCTATATAATTTGCTTGATATGAAGCCTGTGAGCAAAATCAGTTTAAAGACGTGGGGAATCTCTTTAATTTTTCACCTTCTACATGCCTTTGATCACTTTTCTTAAATATGTTAGTATATTTGTCACGACTCAATTCTCCTATAGGTCGTGATGGCGCCCAATATTACTGCTAGGCAAGCCAACGGTGAATTAAACCAAATCATTTCTCTTTTTAATAAGTTTTCAAGTGATAAAATTCCATTACTCAAAAGGTTAAGAGACATCAAATTTTAAATGAATAGACGAAAGCAGTTGAGTGCAATCATAACAATAGAATCATCCAAAACCACATGTCTGCTAGTGTGTGTGCCAAGACCTGGTGTCACAAGTGTATGAGCACTAATAGATTATACAAAATTCTAACTACTGTCTAAAATGAAAATAGACAGAAATAAATGCAAAGGAGAGACTCTAGGTGCTACGGAACGGCTCAGAAAGCAGCTCACCACTAGGCCTCGAGATATTTGGGATGCGCGCCGGTAGGATCGCCAGATGCACCTGCCTCAGATCCTGCACAATTAGTGCAGAAGTGTAGCGTGAGTACATAAATAACATGTACCCAGTAAGTATCTAGTCTAACCTCGAAAAAGTAGTGACGAGGGGTCGACTTCGACACTTACTATGGGCTAACAATATGAATACAGAACTTCTAAATAAGCATGAGTTATGTAAATGATAATAATAACTCATTAAAAGGCAGGAGCAAATACTTCTTTCACAAATTAATAATTTCCAAATAAATTCCCGTCATTAATAAGTGTAACCCCATAAGTCACAAAATAACATCAAGTATGATTAGGCTCCGAGTATTATTAAGCACGATTTATGCCGAGGTCGTACGGCCGAGGGACGTGTGGCGTGATCCATAGATGCATCTATCTACTGCCGAGGCGTTCGGCCCGCACCACAAGAAGAGAGGATACTTAATAAATATTTGACTTAAACATTATAACAAGGCTAATGCACAATGTAATAAAAATTCTATTAACAACCAAGTAATCCGCTAAAAATTCAAGTAAGTGAAATTCGATCTTTTACAATTCCTCTAACTAATTCTAATATAATTTAGGCACTTAAATTGACAAGTAGGGGGCAAATATTATAAGTAATTCATGATTTGGGTCCTAAACTACCCGTACATAAGCATAAATAGTATCTACGCACGGACTTTCGTTACCTCGTGCGTATGTAGCCCCCACAATTAGAAAATATTATTAATTTAAATCCCCTATGAGGCAAATCCCCTATTACAATGTTAGACAAGAGACTTACTTCATCTCAAGGCTTACTTTTCGGTTACAATTTCGCTCTAAAGCCTTAACTCGATGCCGAATAATCCAAAACTAGTCAAATAGTATATAAATTAATCAATACGTGCTCAAAAGTTCATATTCTAACTACTAGCGTGATTACCCAACCCCAATTGAAGGATTCCAAAAATTTATCCCCAGGCCCACGTACTTGAATTCCGAAAATCTTCGAAGAAAGTTGTTACCCATAACCTCACGAACTCAAATATATAATTTTAACTCAATTCCCTAACCATTTTCGTGGTTAAATCTCATTTTTATCAAAACTTAGATTTTTTTCATCTAAACCCATGATTTTATTAATTTTACATGTTAAAATCTACACAAAATCTATATATTTAACTTACATTGTATAGAAATTACTTATCTCAAAGTGCTAGGTGAAAACCCCTCTTCAAGAGCTCCAAAATCGCCCAAGAGGTGAAAGAAAATGAGTCAAAATCGTCTAAGTCCCGCATTAAATTGACCATTCTGCCTCCAGGACTTCCGCATTTGCGGTCCCTGGGCCGCATCTACGGAAGATACATTGCATATGCGGCCCTCTCTTGGCTGGCCTAAGTCCGCATCTGCGAAGTGAGGGCTCGCTTCTGCGATGCCGCTCCTTCAGCATAAGATCCCCTCCTGCGCCAGTCCCGCTTTTGCGGTCGCGCATCTGCGGTCGCCTTATCCGCATCTGTGGTTTCTGGCTGCCCATGCTGGGCCTCTTCTGCGACTAATGGCTCGCTTCTGCGAGCTCGCACCTGCGGCTGGCCCTCCACAGGTGCGATTACACCAGAAGCTGGGTGCTTTAACTGTTCACCCATGGCTTAACGACCTCCGCGCATCGTCCGAATGGTATCCGGGGCCTTCGAGGCCCGGTCCAAACGTACCAATAAGTTTGAAATTATAAAACAGACTCGCTTACACCCTTGGAATGCGAAAAACAACATTAAAACTAAGAATCGCAATCCAAAACCAATACGATCAATTTATGAACTTCAATTTTTTCTAACATGCTTCGAATGCGCCGATTCGTACTTAAGTCTTAAACTACTTAGAATGACACCAAATTGTACGTGCAAGTCTTAAATTACCATACGGACTATTCCCAGGCTCGGAATCCCAAACGTACCTCGATAATACAAAAACCTACTCCAAACCAAATTTAAAGAACTTTAAAACCTTCAAGGTACCAACTATCTATATTAAGCGTCGAAACGCTCACGGGTCATCCAAAACCCTATCCGAACATACGACCAAGTCCAAAATTATCGTACGAACCCTATTGGAACTGTCAAATCCCGGTTCCGAGATCATTTATCCAAAATGTTGACTCAAGTCAAACTTAGCCCTTTTTTCCAACCTTAAGAAATCAAGTATTCCGATTTCAACCCGAATCCATCCAAATTCCGAACTAACATTCCCCGCAAGTCGTAAAGCAGTAAAACACATATGGAAAGTCGTATTTAGGGGAACGGGGATCTAGAACAGGGATCTAGAAAGCAAAATGATCGGTCGGGTCGTTATAATATTTTTTAACACATCTTGGACTTTAAGTTTATTACTTAATATATTACACTTTAACTTTGGTTCATCATTGTATGCTCATTATCTAGAATACACACGCATAGTAGAAAAAAAAGTGAGANTATATGTAAGGTATTTTGTAGTAGGTCATATGATTAATATATTAAAAACTATAAGCAGCAAAACCCTAATTAAAAGAGATTCTTAATAGTATTTCCTTATATAGATCAGTGCCAACTCTAATATGCAATATATAAAAAATCAATTATTAAGTAGATACACAATTTTGGAAGATGTTCAAAAGGAAAAAAAAATATTTAATACTAATTTCTTAGATAAATGAGCGACATAAAAAAAATCAATTATTAAGTAGATACACAAATTTGGAGAATGTTCTTTTTTTTGGTAATTCACAAGTATTATTAATCACCAAAGAAGCAAATTACAGCATATAGAGGCCAACTCAGCCTGCATATAAGACTATCCTGATCTCATAATCTCGAGAGACTAATTTACATGTCAAAACACTATTACACTTACTACCTATAGATGCTTATTCTGTAGAACTAACTTGAGTTTGCCAACAGCTTGTACATTGCAAAGATAAGCTACCTCTCTATTGATGCTCTGCCTGTCCCTATGTATCCTATAGAATACTCTTTTATTTCTTTCATTTCATATACTATACAGTACTTCAACAAAAATCATCTGCATAAGTTGCCCTTCAACAGACTTCTTCTTAGCTTTTTCCACAAACCAGGAAACTAGCTGAGCCCACGTCTTTAGTTGGACCTGCATTTGTAACCAGTCGAAGACATCTTTCCATAGCCCAGAGGTGATGGTGCATTCATTGAATAGATAGGAACGAGTCTCTGAATGTAGTTTACAAAAGACACACATTGGATCCACATTGATGCTCCATTTGAGCAACCTGACAGTTGTCATCATTCTTTCCTGTATGATCAACCACATGGAAAAAATTGCCTTAGGTCTATCTAGGTTCTTGAACATGATTGCTTTCCACTCGACTTTTGCTAATGATCCAAGCTGCTGCAAGTACAATTGCTTGATCAAAATGCAGTTGCCTCTTCCTCCATGTATTTGAGGGCTAGGGCCAAGAACAGTCAAAATCTTTTGAACCATCCAGCTTGCATGCTTAGACACTTTGACAGTAGTTATAGGTTGTCCCTTTATATGATACATATGTACCCACTTGATCCATAGTCGATCTTCTTTAGTTGTTAAGTCCTATTGCAGTTTGAGAATGGGTTCTTTATTCCAACTTTTGAGATTCAATATGTTCAGGCCACCAGCACTGTCACGACCCAAACTAGCCCTGTCGTGATGGCGCCTATCATGGAACTAGGCAAGCCGACTTATTTCCAAAACAAACTGATATTTTCATTTCAAAAAAAATTTCAAGGATATTTAACATAAAAACCTTCGTAAAGGAGTTCAAATCAAAACAAAAGTGCGAAAAAGAAAAGCCCGACATCGGGGTGTCACTAGTCATGAGCATCGACTATAATTTATCTGACAATATTGAAACTAACATAGTCTGGAAAATAGCTAAATACAACTAAAGGAAGATAAGAGGGAGAAGAGCAGGGTTGTGATCGCCAGGCAGCTATCTTGCTATCCCTGAGAAAATCTGCAACCGGAATAGTCAACAGCCGCTACCGTATCCAGCTACACTTGATCTGCACACAAGGTGCAGGGAGTAACGTGAGTACACCAACTCAGTAAGAAACAACAGTAAATAAAGACTGAGAAGCAGTGACGAGCAATAATGCAAGTAAAGTGCATATCACAAAAATTCAGTAAGACACAACATGCTTTTAAAACCAGGGTTTGAATCAAATCAGCTCTTTTAAATCCAGTTCCAGTAAAATCATTTAAAGACATCTTTCAATAGTTTTTCAAACAAAGGCTCAATGCAAATGTGAGAAAAATAATGAAATCATAATCAGCCACTCGGGCAACATTACTCATATACAGCCCCTCGGACAAACCGCACAATCACTCGTATACAGCCCCTCGGGCATACCTCACAATCACTCGTAAACAGCCACTCAGGCATACCTCACCATCTCTCATGCCTCCCAGTCACTCGACACTCGGCTCTCGCACTCAGTAGGTATCTGTGCTCACTGGGGGTGTGTACAGACTCCGGAGGGGCTCCTTCAGCCCAAGCGCTATATCAAGCCAAATCATGGCATAAATCAATCTGGCCCTCGGACTATATCAAACATGCTGCGGCGTGTAGCCCGATACCATAAATATACTCACAAATCAGGACCTCGGCCTCACTCAATCATAAACCTCTCAAGCCACTCGGGCTCTCAGTAAAACAACAACAACAACAACAACAACCCAGTATAATCCCACTAGTGGGGTCTGGGGAGGGTAGTGTGTACGCAGACCTTACCCCTACCCTGGGGTAGAGAGGCTGTTTCCAAATGACCCTCGGCATCCTTCCCTCCAAGAACTCCCCACCTTGCTCTTGGGGTGACTCGAACTCACAACCTCTTGGTTGGAAGTGAAGGGTGCTTACTATCAGAGCAACCCACCTTGTCAAAAAACAGCACTGGGACAAGGCCCAAACATGGCATTCAGCCCAATTTACAGAAAACTCTTTCTAAAACACATAAGTATCATATAGTTTCAACCAAATATGCAACTTTACAGTTTCTACGGGACGGACCAAGTCACAATCCCTAATGGTGCACGCCCACACGCCCGTTACCTAGCATGTGTGTCACCTCAAAATAGTAAAATGATACGAAATCTGGGGTTTCATAACCTCAAGACTAGATTTACAATCGTTACTTATCTCAAACCGGTCAAATCTCTACCCCGCAATGCTCTTACCTCTCGACTAGGCCTCCAAATGCTCCGAATCTATTCACAATCAGTACAATACCATCAATATACACTAATGGAATGAATTCCACAAGAAAAACTATCAAATTAGACCAAAATCCTGAAATCGGCTCAAACCCGGCCCCTGGTCCCACGTCTCAAAATCCGATAAAATTTACAAAACTAGAAAGCCCATTCACTCACGAGCCCGTACATACAAAATTTATCAAAATCTTATTTCATTTGGTCCCTCAAATCCTTAAATCAATCTCTCCAAAATCCCAAGCCCTAACCCCTCATTTTCACCCCTAATTTCCACTAATTACATGATTTAATAGCGGGAAATCACCATATATACGAGTATTAGGGCTCAAGCAACTTACCTCACTGATATCCCCTTGAATCCCTCTTCGAAATCACTCCCAAAAGCTTCAAAACCGACTGAAAATGGTGAAGAATAGACCAAAATTCGTGAATTGCACACTTCACGAATTTTCGCACCTGCGGCCTATTCTTCACGCATGCGGGACCTCACTTATGGTCAAATCGCCGCACCTGCGAAACTCACTTAATCCTCCAGCCTCCTCACCTGCGCCCAGGCCTCACACCTGTGGGCTCGTAGGTGCGGCCAATCCTTCGCACCTTCGCTTTAGCATTGGCCTCCCATTTTCCGCATTTGCGCTCCAAGTCTCGCACCTGCGGGCTCGCAGATGCGACAAACTTCTCGCACCTGCGCATCCTGCCTAGCCCAGCACTATCCGCACCTGTGAACTTCCCAAGCGCACCTGCGACCTCGCACCTGCGACTCCCCTTCCGCAGGTGCGGAAACACCCGCAGAAGTCACACCAGCAGCTCTCAAACACCAAAAACCAATTCGTCGACCATCCGAAACACGCCCGAGGCCCTCCGGACCTCAACCAAAAATACCAACAAGTCATATATCAACATACAAACTTAGTCAAACTTTCGAATCACTCCAAACAACATCAAAACACCAAATTACCCTCGGATTAAACCTAAATACTTTAAATATTCTAAATTCCACAAACAATGCCGAAACTTATCAAACCACGTGTGAATGACCTCAAATTTTACACACACATTACAAATGACACCACGAACTTACTCCAACTTCCGGAAATCCATTCCGTCCCTGATATCAAATTTTCCACTGCCGACCGAAAATCGCCAAATTTTAAATTCGCCAATTCAAGCCTAATTCACTACGGACCTCCAAATCACATTTCAGATGCACTCCTTAGTCCAAAATCACCTAACGAAGCTAACAGAACCATAAAAATTCAAATCCGATATCGTTTACACATAGGTCAGCATCCGGTTGACTTTTTTAACTTAAACTTCTAAATAGGAGACTAAGTGTCTCAATCCACTCCGAAACCACTCCGGACCTGAATCAACTAACCTGGTATATCCTAATATAGATTAAAAGCATAAAGGAAGCATAAATGGGGGAAACAGGGCTATAACTCTCAAAACGACCGGTCGGGTCGTTACATCTTCCCCCTCTTAAACAACCGTTCGTCCTCGAATGGATTTAGAAACATACCTGGAGTCTCGAATAGGTGTGGATATCTGCTCCGCATCTCCCGCTCGGTCTCCCAGGTGGCCTTCTCAACAGGCTGACCTCCCCACTGCACCTTTACCGAAGCTATGTCTTTTGACCTCAACTTCTGAACCTGCCGATCCAAAATAGCCACCGACTCCACATCATAAGTCATATTACCCTCCAACTGAACCGTGTTGAAGTCCAAAACATGGGACGGATCGCCAATATACTTCCGGAGCGTGGAAACATGAAACACTGGATGCACACTCGAAAAGCTAGGTCGCAAGACAAGCCTATAAGACACTTCCCCTATCCTCCGAAGCACCTCAAAAGGCCCAATGAATCGGGGGCTCAACTTGCCCCTCTTCCCAAATCTCATGACACCTTTCATGGGTGATACCTTCAGCAAAACCTTCTCCCCAACCATGAAAGATACATCACGGACCTTCCTGTCCGCATAGCTCTTCTGCTTAGACTGCGCCGTGCGAAGCCGCTCCTGAATCAATTTTACCTTATCTAATGCATCCTGGACTAAGTCTGTATCCAAGAGCCTAGCCTCACCCGGCTCAAACCATCCAACCGGAGATCTACACCTCCTCCTATATAAAGCCTCGTACGGAGCCATCTGAATACTAGACTGATTACTGTTGTTATATGCAAACTCAGTGAGTGGCAGAAACTGGTCCCATGAACCCCCAAAGTCAATGACACAAGCGCGCAACATGTCCTCCAATATCTGAATAGTGCGCTCAGACTGCCCGTCCATCTGAGGGTGAAAAGTTGTGCTCAACTCAACCTGAGTACC